>JAAGKR010001117.1:0-40000 GCA_011419295.1 Clarias macrocephalus
TTATTGATTTTGATGGCTTCTGTACTTTTAAATGTACGTTTTTTTTTATTAAGGCATCCTGTATTTCTGACAGAAAGAAAGGCCAACTGCAAAGCATGCACACTAAATGGCTAGTTATACAAGCCTATTTTGGTTATCCATCATGAAGCATCCAAAAATCCTAGCGATTTCTTAAAAAAGAGGTTATGGGCAGTGTCATCTTGGAGGATACCCCACCCACATGGCTTATCGTAGGAGAAAGGTGATCATCTATTGATTTGCAAAGACTTGTTACTCTAATGGCACAACTTGAGCAGAAAAACACTAGCCTACTGCTTCCACTGCATCCATAAAACCCAATCAATTCAGAAATGCTTGAAGGAACACGGAATAAGTGTGTTTTAATTGATTGAAAATCTGTGCAAATGTCTACAACCTTGCTACACATTACAGGATGATATTCATTGCTGTTATTATCTTAAAAACAACTAGTTTCTGGATCATTTTGGATATAGTGCTTTTAAGAATAAATGCACTATTTAAGTTCTTTAAGCTCAAAATATCCCTTGCAACATACAGTATACTAGTAAGCCAGAACATCAACACAAATGATGAACTGAATAACACTGATCACCAACTATGCACCAGCAAACCAGTGACAGGATCATCGGCACCCGAGGCTCACCCATGCCTGCGGGGACCAAAATCCTGCATGTCTGGTCCTATCCCAGGGAAAAGCTAATGCAGCACAAATCACTGAAAAAAGTCAATGTTGGCCAAGCAAACCGCCCAAGCTGACCCGACCTCCAGACCATGGGTGTCGCTGGACCCTATTTAATGGGGCATGTGCCCCAGTATAACCTTATGTTCAAATTTTATCAAGCGCCTACTTTTGGCACTGGATTACATTAGATTGATAATAATGGGAAAGAAATAATTCTAATCCACAACATCAAAGCAACACAGTTTAAGCCAAAATATAAGATAAGGCACATGTACCTCTACACCTGGTCTCTACACCTCAGCTAACAAATGTACTGGTGTATAAAACAAATCAGACTGAGTTGTCATACCACAACGGGACTAAACAAAATTTAATAAATATCTGATTATTCTATTTTAAGTTGAAGTTTACTGACTGCTGAAAAACATCAAAAAAATCTTAAAATAAAGCTATTACTTTATAACTAACTTACTTGCCGGTCTGGGAAAATCAATTTGTAGAGGGTTGACTATAGAATCTCTCCTGGCGTTTTCACACAACAGTCTTTTGTGCTTTTATAAGCGAGTGTATACTTGTATGAGTGTATGACTGAATTTACATTGTACCGTTCATGAAATTACGAAAATAATGAAATTAATTTGTTTGTTATGTTTTTTGCCTCGATCATATTTGTATTTTTATTATTGTGGGATGCCGAAAGATGCTAATATATAGCAACAGGAACAGTATGGTAGTAGCCACCATGATGGGTGCCAATAATTCTTGAGGACTTCTATTCGTGTACTGGCATTTCAATATACACACTTTAGGAACACCTGTCATTCATGTAGTTATCTAATTAACTATGTAAGACAACCGGCGTACACTCTGGACAGGTTGCCAATTCAGCGCAGAACACACAGGCACATACTGTACCACACACTCACACAGTCATTCACACACTATGAGCGATTTGAGAACATTAATTAACCTAATCTGCATATCTTTGGACTGTTGGAGGAAACCAGAGTTCCCAGAGGAAACCAGTCAAGCATAGGGAGTACATGCAAACTCCTTGCACACAGACCGAGGCAGGAATCAAACTCTTTACCCTGGAGATGAAGTGCTAACCACTATGTCACCGTGCCACCAAACAAAGCATAATATTATTTATAAATAAAAAAAAGATTTTTTTCCCCACCACAGATGATTTTAAGATCATGCAAACAGGAAGCAGTTACTAATTTAGCTGGCTGTAGCTTTGGACAGAGGCTGTGCATCTAAACAAAGGCAGGATGTTGTGTGTCTTGGATGTAATGTACACTTTCCCCGGAATGTACCCTGGTTATTATCTGCCCGTTTATAAGCACAAACCATCCTTCACTTTGTTATTTCTGCCTATGCCTTCATTCTTTTGTTTATTTGTTACAGTCATCTATTTGTGGAGTGAGAGTGACATGCATGCTGCCTCTCTCATATCAATAGAAAATGATACAGTGTAGTGCCTTATCGTTCCTGGGAAATGAAAATAGATTTCTCATGCGTGGTGACTGCTTGTTAGAGGCGCAGTTCTGCTTTGCTCAATACATCATGTCATACGATACAGTGATCTGTATGCCAGTGCAGGCTTTATTTGCTATCGCATTTCAACTTTTTCACCACAGGGCCGGGCCTAAATGGATATTTATAAAGAGCGTGCAGGGAATTTAGTAGCACTGTAAAGAGAACGAGTTGAAAAAAAAATAATACAAAACAATGCATGGGCATGTGAACAAATCCAACAGGAGCTAAGATGCAGTGGCGTGAAAACAAAAACAGCTAAATTTACTCTTGGTATTTGGAGCTTTAGTCATGCTAGAGAGAATGTGCAATTTAAGAATAATAAGAAAAGATATTTTGAGGTTTTATAAGACGTTTTACAAGTTAGATATTATAGTCTAATTGGGAAATTGCCAAACCTTGGATAAATCACCCTTAAATGTAAATTAATTTATAAAATTGTGTTCATGATGCTTAGCCATGGCCTGGCTTCCCATTCAAAGTGTATGTTCTACCTCACATCCAGTGTTCTCTTGATGGGTTCCAGATCTAGTGTGGAACAAATCCTATAACGATTCTCTCAAACATATGCTGTTGCAGAAATCATCATACCTAATACATCAGATTCAGCCAATTCACTGAAACCAATCCATCTCCTATTTCACCATATCTGGTCCTATTACTATAATAATATAAGTACTGGAGTGTTCGTGGCCTGTCCTAAATAAGTCGTATTTTCTATAGTCCGTAACTCTGAAGTGCTTTGAAATGCAGTGTTAATCTATATCTTGTTAACGAGTAGTAAATATGCACCACTGAGTTTTGGAAACTGAGGAGACTGACTGTGTTAAAAGGGACATATTGATTAACTGCTTCAGCGTCTAGACAGCAACAGACAGAAATAGATGTGAACCTACAGTGTGAACAAGTGAAGAACAATCATGGGTGGGCTTAAGTTTGCAAGTAAGGCAAGTAAGAGATGCAAAGTATGTGATGACAAGACACAAATGCAACTGCCTCAAAGTGGTAGTCTTCCACTGCCTCACATCACAGTTCATTTAGAACATGGATGTCACTTGAGCATTCAAAGAGATTAATACCAAACCGGCAACTCTCTGACCCAGGATTTTAACTCATAAAATTGTCTAAGGTCAGTAGTACAGAATCTTAACCACTGCCTATAAATAAACAAGTGTAAATTTGAGTGGAGGAGCAGGGAAGATGAGCTGAATTGAAAGACATATTAAGGTTGATATAAGTAAGAAAAAAGAAATATCAAGCTACAGTGGCTTGTTTTTTTATATTGGCTACGAGGTCGGCTTTCATTTAATTTCTTTTTATTTCTACACACCAGCAGAAAATGTTATCCCTGATGGTATCATTCCTGATCACTTTCATAGCCATCATTAGCGCCACTGACATTATCACCACTACCACCACCACAAGCTAACACACATTAATCTAATGTGTTTCCCAAGATTTTTGTTTAAAGTTTTGAATATTGACAATGGACAATAATTTCCTTTCAGGCTTGTGTAAGCTCCCATAAGGAGCTGTAATGTTTTATGATAATTCAGGATATATACAATTAAGCAGGGAAAACACTGCATTGATCCCATGACCCCAACACAAATACAAAATCAAAATAGATTTTTAACTATTTACAGCATTTATGCTGCTTAAAATCTGTTCACACCACATCCAAAATAACACACTGTCTAGTTTCACAGAAAAATTCTTGTATAACCCTGACATGCTAATACTGCCCATGCTAGTTTTTCCTCCCTTTTGGCTACTTCTTGATTAAATGGTCTTGTTTATTGCAGCTTTTCTGCATTTTTTTTTCTTTTGACTTGGAGGAATTATTTAGTGGTGTTTGTTGTTAGAAAAAGTAGATATTCGTTTACTTGTCTCAGCAGTAGCATTTAGTGCTTTCACTGCTATAACCTGGGTTTGGATGTACAGTCAGAGGTCATTGATTTTGAGTGATTACACAACATAGTTTGCCTGCTCTGGTCAGAATCACTTGATGAGTTTAGAAACTTGTAGCGCTTTTCTCCTTGGTTCAGTTTCTTTTTACACAGAGAAAAATTCAAGCGTACCAAAACATGTCGCTTCTTATTAATCAGTTGTGTAAAAAAAAGAAAATACAGGAAGGAGATCCTGTGCTGTGGAATACCGCATGTTTCTGTGACATGAGTGAGACAACTGTATATGATGGAGGTTAACCTATCCGGTTTGGTCATTAGCCTGGTCTATGTTTATCACAATATTTGATTGATATTATTTAGACAAATAATACAGTTAAAAAATAAAGCATATAACTATAGCTGGAAAACAACATGTTGAGTCACCAAAGGCACAAAAGAATACAGTAGGTGCACTGCATTTATCCTTCTAAACTGTGACCTTCTCATCAGCCAAAGATATCTCTGAAGATCAATCAGACATGTCCATTTGGTTCGGTATGCTTCCTCACCAGGAGGCCCGCACGAGAGTTCACCACGTGCTTTGGATCAAGACTGCTTCTATCTGTGGGTTTGATTTAAACAGGCTACAATCTGTAAGTGTGTAAGCATCCATTGTTGGTAGGGGGAAAAAAAACTAATACTAACCTCAGGAGAATGAGAATTTCAAGGATGTGTTTTAGTTCAAAAAAGTTTTGAGGTAATTTGTTTAATTTGAGACCAACGTCAAATAATCGATACTGGTCCAAAGTAATTTTATCAACATAATTCTAACTTTTGAATACCAACGGTGTTCCAATGTTGATGTACTGTAGGTCTTTCGGTTACTCCAGGTGAAGGGATACCACAGCGAACCATCCAATCCGCACACATCCAATTGGCACAGGTTTTACACCGAATGCCCTGCATTCAGTGGCTGGTGTTTGAGCATTGGTAGGGAACTGAACCTGGGCCTTCCCCATGGCAGGTGAGAAACTTACCACTGAGCCACCAATGCCACCAATGAATGGTGTCACAAACCAAAAATGCATGTTGGGAAGTAATTGAATATGCATTGACATGCATCTTTCACTTGCGTAATCAACGGTGTTACTATAGATGCTTGATTGACACATTTTTCATTAAGAACCTGTACTTGTATACTAGCACTATCCTATGTGATAATGAAAAGCTACTGCCTTGTGATAGTAGAAAAGCTTTTGCCTTGCTACTTAGATGTGTAATTAAGAAAGCAGTGTGTAGCAGGCTACTCTCACACGAATCAGCAAGAAACACCAGAGGTTTATAGGCATTGAACGTATATAGCTTAAATAAGACTGGGGTAATGTGCTCTTATTTTCTTTCCATTTTCAAGATGTGGGCTGCTGAGTTTTGAAGAATCTAAAGAATTCTTTAAGAGGCAGCGGGGCAGCAAGCCAGCAACACATTCCGAAGGCCTTCTGGAAGCATACATTAGTTTCACAGCGCTATGCCGGGTTGTCATCGTTCTTATTTTTGTCTGTAATGATAATAAGCAATTTTAGAGATGTCACATAATAAATAAAAAAAAAAACAGCTCTAGGGATACATCAAAGTTCTTTTCTTTTGGTTTTACATGAAAACTGTCAAGCTTTGAAGTGAAAGAAACTGACAACCTGAAATAAAGCTGTATTGCTTGTGCTACTCTCTGTGCTTTATAACCCTTAACAGTTGTCCCTTTTTGTAGCAGCATACAGACAGACAGTAAGTTTAATCACAGCCACATCGCTATAGGCTCCCTAATATCATCAAAAGAGTCAGTGTTTTGTTTTTTCTTTTTAAACTCTTGTCTGTCTGAGTAAATAGTCGGTGCACTGCCTGAGAGGGTAGAAATTGAACAGGACCTGGACTTGATTGAATATGCCTGTCCAAATTACACACTAGCTTTGGGGCATCCATAGTCTCATTACTTTTCTTTTTCTACCACGGAATGTGTCAGTGTGAGGGTAGGGTAACCAAATATTGAGTTTAAGCTCCTCAAAATTGAGAACTGGATGTCAGCTGTGTACCTGGAGCTTCTAAGGAGTTTGACTTCTCCTCAGGCGGTTCAAACTGCTTGGAAAAAGAAGTGATGTAACGGATGAAGGATGCGAGTTTGCAGGAATTGGCACCCTGGTATCAGAGCGTAAGATTTTGCATGAACCTGTTTAGGTGTACATATAGTTATATATAGTTGTACATATGGTTAACCTTTTAATTGATAATAGAACAAAAAACTCTTAAGATTTCTTTTTTAAAATGGGTTCCTGATCAATCTTTGAATATTCAGAATAGTTACCACATTAACTTAAATCAGCATTGTGGAGTTGTAGGGATTGTGTGAACTAGAGACATAAATGTTGGAAGTGCGGGTGTGGGGGTGCAGAAGCCCAATCCATGATCAATTCAATTCCCAATTCAATTCCTCCCATCAACTTTCTTTTACTACACAAAACTTCTTTTTTTTTTAAATATAATTTTGTTAAAATAAAGGATTTATGCTCATTTTGCCAGACTTTCAGCCAAAGCTTTATAAGAAATATGACCTAATATTATTATGGATGCAGTGTGCAGATATTCTTTAACCACCCCATAAACATATTGTTTTGTCATATTGTTTTTTAAAATTTTTTATACAACAGTTCTACTATCGACAAAATGTCTTTGATGACATCAAACTGTGTTTTTAATGTTTGTGCATTGCAATTTTGTTTCTTCCATCTCCACTCCAAAAAAATTGTTTGTGCAGAGTTTAGACTTCAATGTTGTCGAGCAACGAAAACTCCCTAGTATAAAGCTGCTTGAGAGCCTGTTTGCTTATAAATTTGTATACTCAAGTGAAGGCAACTTTCCATGTTAAGTCATACATTCCCTCGTATTCATTGGCTGATTCAACAATCACCAAATGTAACGTTTTGGAATCTTTGTCTGTAGTCCTGTAATGTAGTGTATTGTAATCTGGCTACCCCTCACTGAATAGAGAGTAACTATAAAATCAATACATTTGTTTTAATAATTAAGCATTAATCCACACTTTGACCCACCAAAATGCTGAAGTACCTCTGTTATATAGATAATTATGTAGTGTCACCAGTCAGTGCACCCTTCCCTTCTTGGCCCCCAATGTCCAACATCACTGCATATTCATTTGCTTTATACATTATTATTAATTCATCACATATGCTTTTTACTTTTATTTATTTATTTATTTTTATTAGAACCTCTCTCAAAAGGCAAGACAGAAACATTCGCAAGTGGTAGGCAGCTCACAGAGCAACTAAATGAAACTCTTATCCAAATACAGTACAGACCAAAAGTTTGGACACATCTTCTCATTCAAAGAGGTTGAATTTGTATTATGGCAAGAAAAAAGCTAAGTGAAGAAAATAAACGAGTGGCCATCATTACTTTAAGAAATGAAGGTCAGTTAGTCCGAAAAATTGGGAAAACTTTGAAAGTGTCCCCAAGCGCAGTCACAAAAACCATCAAGCGCTACAAAGAAACTGGCTCACATGCGGACCGGCCCAGGAAAGGAAGACCAAGAGTCGCCTCTGCTGCGGAGGATAAGTTGATCCGAGTCACCAGCCTCAGAAATCGCAGGTTAACAGCAGCCCAGATCAGAGAGCAGGTCAATGCCACACAGTGTTCTAGCAGCAGACACATTTCTAGAACAACTGTTAAGAGGAGACTGTGTGAATCAGGCCTTCATGGTAGAATATCTGCTAGGAAACCACTGCTAAGGACAGGCAACAAGCAGAAGAGACGCATTTGGGCTAAAGAACACAATAAAGAACACGATAAAGAACACAATAAAGAACACAATAAAGAAAACTCTTTGAATGAGAAGGTGTGTCCAAACTTTTGGTCTGTACTGTATATCTAGATTTATATTCCTGTCTCAGCTCCAACATGTTTGGCTTTTTCCAGGAAAAGGGGATAAGCTACAGGCATGTTAAAAATAAAATTATATTATCACTGCAGCAACGTATCATAGCCTGAAGAGTTTTCACTTATTTATTTATTTATTTATTTATTTATTTTATTTTATTTTATTTTATTTTATTTTATTTTATTTTATTTTATTTTATTTTATTTCTTTTCTAATATTTGACTGCCTTGTGTTGAGTTTGTGTTGGCACATTTATGTTCCACTGTATAAAATAAACCTCCTTTGACAGATAAATTTGCCAAATAATTCCAATTAAGCAATATCCTAAAATCCTTTACTCAACACACCAAGTAGTGCCCTAGATCGAGGAAATAATCTTGTCACATTATACTAGTAGTTTAAGTAAACACATCCCTCATTCATTACAGCCACAACATCTAAGAAGAGAGAGGTGGCAAGTGATGAAATACAAATACTTCATTACTGTAGCTAAGTATTCTTTCATGTATCTGCACTTTAATGAAATATTTTCTGTATGAGATACTTTTTACTTCTACTCACCACCTTTTTGATGAGAAACCTGTACTTTTACTTACTTCATTTTAAACAGAAACGTATTTATTTTCAGACAGTGATCAACAGTTTGCTGGGTTTTTCTAATCGAAACATAAGTGTTTATGCTGTCACTTACACCATAGCATGATATAAGATACAGTACCTAATGTGAGAGGGACAGAAACAAAACTAGTTTACAGTCATGACTAGCAGGTTTTTTGTAAAAAAAAAAAAAAAAAAGTCTATTTTTCAGTGTTTTTTTAAATTTATTTATTCCAATTATTAGAGGCTAAAACTTTTAATTTCTTAACATATTTAATCAATGATTTATTTTTGTTTCTATTCATTTGTTTTAATGTTTGTGAAAAGCCACAGCTTCTTTGAAATGAAAATTATGAGCCGGGCAAAGGGGCTACTTGCACTGTTGCAACATGGTCTCTTCTTTATTCACAAAACTCACCAATGCTGATAGTTATTCAACAAAGTAAAAGTAAAAAAACAAACAAAAAAAGTAAAACATTTGAACATGGCTAATTAATTGTACATTTATTTATTCATTATTAATTTATACTTTCATTCTGGTAAAAATGATGAAAATGTTTCGATTTCTGCATCAATTTCAAATAAAATCCTTAAAAAATACTGTTTATCTGTAACTTGGTCAGAAAGAATACTCAGAAAAATCAGCTACTTTGTGGAGCACTTGTAGTTAAAGTACATTTTTAGGCAAACGCTGGTACATTTGTTTGACTATAGAGTTTGTGTACTTCTGCTCAAATTCATGAGACCAATTCAAACAACTTTTGAAAAAAAAAAAAAAAAAAAAAATGTAACAATGGTACCAGAAGGATTTAATAACGGTTTTCATAACTTGTGAAAAAAATACCCTCCTCTTGCAACCAGATAAAATGGATGCCATTCTGATCCTATTAAATATGCTAATTACTTTTCCACTATGTAGGGAGCATACACACGTTTATTATGACACAAAAACACAGCAGTTGAGTGCATGAATAGTTAGCCGAGTTAATCAGACGTGGGTCATGGGATTATAATGACAGAACGCTGTGAAATGGATGGCATTAGCACTTTGGAGAAAATGCAGTCGGGGCTAATGAGAAAACAGCAGCCATTCTTGCTCGTTGTAAAACAGCGAGATTACCATGACAGTAAAGTTCACCTGAGGTGACAGAATAACACACGACACTAAGAGCTGTTTTCAGCATGCAATCAGGAAAATACTTCCCACATAATGACTCTGGTGTGTGCGGCATTACATTCTGTCCACACTTCCCTCCACTGTGACAACTAATATATTTCTTTTTTTCTTTTTAATGATTATGTTATATATTATTAAGAGTCTTGGGGTTTATTAGTGTAAATGTCAGCACAAATTCTACACACATCTTCAGTTTCAAAAAGGCATAATCTGCAACAGTTAAGGAACACCCCCCCCCCCCCCCAAAAGAAACAGCTTTTGTTTTCCTCCGCAGAGAGCTAGGCTAAATGAATGTTCCTCAGGAGAGCTGCTAAGCTCCCCCTCTGGCATAAAGACTGAGCTAATTATTCAGCTGGGCACAAACTTACTCAGTGTATATATCAATACAGGCAGGCAAATGGGGCTTAAATGGTATCATTATTTTGAGAGAACTGTCAACGGGTTAGCTCGATTTGCAGTCCGGGTCATGCGGACGCTGTCCTCAGGGTGACTGCGACACTTTTATTCATAACCTGCTCCCATTTAAAAGGCCATTCAGTACTTTAATGCCAAGGCATATTCAAAACTTAAAAAAACATGGCAATGATTTGTACTTCTTCCATGTTTATGAATATTACAAATATAAAAACTATTATAACTATTATAAAAATAATTATAAAGTAAAAGTTTGGTGGCTACTTTATAAGCTTCAAAACAATTCTCTGAAATCCTTTTTTAGCTAATAATAATTTAAAATGATAGATCATAAACAAATAATAATAATAATAATAATAATAATAATAATAATAATAATAATAATAACAACAACTATTATTATTATTAGTATATTTTTAGTAGGTATTATTATATAATCTATGTATACACTGTAAACTATTGAATTGATTGTTTCTGTTAAATGATTCATATAACCATGCCCACATCAAGAAAAAAGTGCTATATTCATCCAAAAAAGTTAGTGGCTGTGACATTATCTGGCACAAAACTGCTTATAACTTCCCTTCTAATCAACATTTTGCTTTCATTTATGGCACAGATTTAACTTCAGGCAAATCCCAAAGGACTGGCATAGTTTCATTAAATTCTGTTGTGTCAGTTTTGTGTGATGCTGTGACAAAGTCGCTGGACAGACATACAGATAAACAGAAATACAGACAGACATACAGACAGAATTCTTTTGAGATTGGTTTTGGGTCCTCCAATGCATATAATTGAAAGAGCGAGTAAATAAACCAATGTACACACAAAATCTTTCTTTTATTTATGTAGATAAGTAATAAGATACAATACATGTTCTAATTGTGCTGCTTAGGTCATGTGGATATGGCAAAACACACTACATTTGTCACATCTCACAAAGAAATAGGACTTCAGTTGACTAAGATAGATACATACTGGCTTTTACAGTGGTAATTTGTTCTGACATGAGATCTTCCTCTTTTCTATGATGGGGGATGGTTCTTGGAACCTATGTCAGGGAACTCAGGGCAGAAGACAAAGAACACCCTAAATGGAGTGCCAACACATTGCAGGGCACACGCACACACTGACACCAAATCCTCCTCTGCAGGCAATGGGGAAGGAAATACGTATATAGAGGAAACCTACCAAGCACAGAAAAAATATGCTAACTTCATACACACAGACCAGTGGTAAGATTATTAGCACTGTCAACGTTGGAGGTGCATGATGCCAGGGCATACCTCAGTAACCATAAAGTAAATTAGTACTAAATTAATTCGCACACATTTGTCTCTTCATTACTGCACTTGCATTTTCTTGGGGGCTGTCAATAATTTGGCTTTGTAGGCAAATGATGAGAGATATTGTCTTGTTTATTAAGTTCTGTTCCCCAAACTAAGATAAAAAAAAAAACTATTAAAAATTGTTGAATATACCCATAAACCATATAGGTAGTAAATACATATATACTAGAAGCTCCAAATGTCAGGATCTATAGACACAGATGATATCGGCCCAGAAGAGAAATCATTTCCGCATGTAACAACACCCGTTTTCATACAATAATAAATGTTTAATGATCTTCTATTCAGCATATACAGGTACGTACACGAGTGCTGAGAAATCAAAGGCTGTGATTTCAACCATTTGCTCTATTTAATCTTTTAAAATATATTTTTTTGCCTATGGATTCAGACTTTTTGTGAAAATAGTGAAGATAGTGGGAGGTTATTGCTTATGGGGGTGAAAGGATATATTAAGAGCAATAAATCAAACTAAATTGAAAAATGTTACAGACAAATACAAGCATAAACTACTGCATGCCGACAGAGTCCTGCTTAAAAAGAAGGTTAGGCCACGCCAATTTGGGTTTAAATGTGGAAACATATTGTTAGTTGGACCACTGTAACAGACACAGGTATCTTTATTATTATTAGTAGTAGTAGTAGTAGGGGTGCCCTCAGGGATCGGCTGTTTTAGCTGTTACAATTCTAAGGAACCTGACTGACTCTTTTCTCAAATTTCCTGTTTTTTCCTGATTCATGACTGGGCTGTGTCACCCTAAATTTTTGCCTGTGCCCCATGAAACTCCCAAGCGCAATAGAAGAAAAATACCCCAGGAAAAAAATGCATTGATTTCCAGTTCTGAGTATCTGTTTGGTACCGGTGCTGAACTACTTTGCTCCCCTGACTCCTAGCACTCTCGTTTTTGGTTGGATCTGAAAAATCATGGGAAAAAAATCATGAAATAATTAACTTCTTCATAAATGGCCATGAAATCGGTATAAAAATCACTCCATAGACTATAATGGGGTTTAAGGATTGGACCCACACTGACAAAAATGCTTTTAGATCACTTCGGGGAAAACTGACATCCTGTGCTCAATTTTTAAAAATACACACATAAAACTTGACATCCTGCAATTTTAAAACCTCCTCTCACAAACAAACTATGAATAAAATCTCTCACCCCACTTACAGTTCCTCCGATATAAGTAAAAGTAGAACAGGAGTGTCTGATATCACAGGTAGTATACAGACTCATATTTTGGAACCATATGGGCAATAAACAAGCCATTTTCATCATTTTGCACAAGAGTGATGCACCATTGTGCCTCCACTCCCTATCTCCAAACATTATATTTCTATATAATTATTATCAATAATTCCGGCATCTTTGGTAAATGCTCTTTTAATGTTCAAGTCAGGGTCAACTCCGGAAACCTACTGTACGTACATGAAGACAGGGAGAACAAGCATAGATGCTCCACACAGCCAGTAACCTGAGTTTTGGATTGAACATGGGGACCCCGGAGCTACTGTAGGGTGAAAGTTCTGGACCGAAATATAGTAAGCACAGTGTTAGCTTTGAAATGACTGACAATTAAACAAGGCTATGATGTAAAAATCAACCTGCATTAGCAAATATGTGGGGAAAAGCAATATTGGGTGGCACTCCTGATGAAATCTATCATGTCATATTCAGTCTCTTAAAAACAACAAATGTTAGAGGTGAGTGCCTTTACTTAGATTATTTTTTTTTTTACCAGGACAGGTCATAACCTGCCATTTCAAATATTTGAAACAAAACAATGTGCACTTTTAATGAAGTTATTAACTAAATCTTTATGAATTATTAAATAAACAGCCTACACCCTTTACATATGATCTATCCACTCAGCTATGAAGTTTTTAAAGACCCCAAACTGTTCCTATCAGACGTTTGCACCAAAAATCTGTCTCAATTCAAATAACTTTATTTTTCAGTAAGTGATTCTGACCTCAGGCTCTGCTGCAGTCAGCAAAGAAGATAAACATTGTAAATATATAGCTATTAAACAGACTTACAGCCCATGAAAAGACCATTTAAGAGTTTTTACAGTGTCAGCAATAGAAATATATTTGTGCTCCCTGAATGTAAGTCATGATTTTTTTTTCACCTATTTGAGATTGAAAGTTATGACCTGTCCTGTGGAAAAAAAAATCGAAGAAAAGGCACTCACCTCTAACGTTTGTTGTTTTTAAAATACTGAATATGAAGTGCTAAATTTCATTAGGAGGGCCAACCAACATTGCTATCACATTAGGAGATGCCCGTTCAGGCTGCTATCGGGCTGCTTTTGTCACCTTTGGGATCTCATTAGCTAGACTCATGTGCATTGTTTGGCATCACGTGTGTTTGTTCTCATTATTTATTCAGGATCGTTGACATTCAGAGCTCCGAAGTGTTGCGACATAGATGTCAGCTCACCATCTGGCCCCTAAAAAGAGAAAGAGGTGAAGAGATTTCCAAGTCCAGTTTCTCATAGAGTTAGGGGATAACAGTTTGTCATGGTAAGTAGTTAAATAAAAACAAAGGAAAGTTTTTTTTTTTTGCTTTATTTATTTATTCATTCAAATATTTCTAGTAAGTAATCTTGGTTCCTTAGCAATAATTATAGTACATCTGTATAGACATATCATATATTGTTGTGCCAGTGAACCACTGACCAAATTATTTAGGAACACCTGTCATGTACACCTGCTTGTTTATGTGAATTTACAGTCAATCATGTGGTAGCATTATATGGCATAAAAGCATTCAGACACAGGTCAAGTAAATCTTCAATAATTTTGACCATAGTCATCGGTGCCAGAGGGGTGAGCTTAAGTATTTCTGAATCCGCAACTCTCCTTAGATTTTCATGCACAACAGTTTCCATGGTTTATACAGAATGATGTAAAATGGTTCTTAGGTATTTGTATTACTCATTCATATGCATATTAGTCTAGCATTTCAGTGTATGTTAGTTTAAAGGTCATAAAATATTTTAAGCTTTTTACTTTGGAATTTGTAGGGCTGTAAAAGGGAACTGTACAAGACTGCTGATGAAAATGCATCAAGGAGGTGACAGTGAGGCTAATTTTAGATCGTGTGATTGCTGCTGTGTTAAGAGTATTCATTTTTACACTGTTTAAGATGATTTCAAGTAAAACCTTGCTGTAAAAAAGCTGTTTTAAATCCTTTTTTATGGTAATTATTGTAATTCATTAATATTGTTTTAGATTTATAGACAATTAATATTTATTAAAAATACAGATTTTTTAAATAATATATATGTCACTAATATATATGTCATTAATACAGTATATGTACAAACCTTATGTAGAAACATTATTTACTGCTGTGAAGGTGGCCCAACCCACTGTATGAAACAGAGCCACAGCTCTTGCTCATATGCCGACTCAGTTCTAAAAGTCAGCAATGCAGCACTTGCTCAGGGAGAGTCTGCAGTGTAAATGCTGAGAGATGGCAAACTATAAACACCTGTCATGGAACCAGGTACTCAAGTAAAATAAAGTGTGTATCAATCACCCTTTCTTTCTTTCTTTTTTTCTTTTTTTTTTTATTTTTTATTTTTTAAATAAAGACAGTCATGCTTCTGGTAAGAAAACTCTTCCTTTAAAAAAGAGTTTATTATAAATCAGTTCACACTATATGATTAGTATAATTTTATACCTTTTCTTAAATATAAAAATGGTCTTGTGAAAAACTACTGCATTTAACTGTAAAAAAAATAATCATCCATTATTATATAAGAAATTTATGCTGTTTGCCTTTTTTGGTACATCACAGATAATTATTTCTCAGAGTTCATTTCTTACTGTAAAATAACATATAGTATTTGTGTGTTTACAATGTATATTGTAATAACATATATTGTATTTGTTTACAGTTTTTATATATTCACCCATGCTGCCATTTTATCACCATTATTATTATTATTTTTTGGACAATGTTGGCAGATTTCTATGATGTGCCTTAACAGCAGAATTTCTGATAACATCAATGCTAGATCATACACACTGTTCCTTTAATGTCAGATATCATCTGAAAGAAAAGTATAATGTTCTGCTCATGTCATCAGTCAGATAAACAAAAATAATATTTCAGTATAACAAAAGGGAAAAAGAAAATGACAGTGTGAAAAGGTCAAAAAGACACATTTCAAGCTATCATTGGCTGGATAAAAGAGGACAACATGAATGGTAGCTCTTCAAAGTGTTTTTTATGTACTGTAAAAGGGACACAGGAAGGTATCATTTATATTATTTATTTATATACAGTTATTGCTGTGGTTAATCTATGGTATATGTAACTGAGTTTACTGTCCTCCTTTTGTCGATGTTTAGATGAGTGTTATAGCAGCAATCACACTCTGTTTTTTCTTCTTTTTCTCTACATTTTGTCTCCCTTATTTTGTTCACCTGCCAATTTGCGCCAACAAACCAGCTCTGCTCTTACACACGACAGATACCAATTGGGACTTCCTTCATGACACAAGTTTCCTTGTGTGAATCCAGCCTAATGGTTTTTTCCTTGCTTCTCATGCTGCATCATAGTGTAACGCACATGGAGAAAAACAATATCTACCATCTTTCACGTACAGTACATGAGCTCACAGATGTCAATGACAATGGCTAGTGATTTTATTATCTCCTGAGGATAAGGTGAATGCTTTTGAATGCTACTAGAACTTTGTAGCTGACTTTCATTGTTGCCAATGCCTTTAAAAATTGATAAACATTAAGAATTTTAGGCCAACTGATCTCATCTCATGACCAAAGAAAGACTTCATGATGCACTATTTGACAGCATGCAGCACTGTACAGTATGTACTGTAAATTGTATTGCATAAACTCATCTTAGCAAACGTTTCAGAATTGTATTATAAATATTGTGCAAATGTATAGAACTATGACACAATGTTCACACTCAGACCGATGAATGACTACATAGACTCAGCTTCGGATTATACCCTCAGCTGGAAAAGCATTTCATCCTGTACTGAGAAACATCCTGACCTGATATTGACGGGTATGACAAACCTGTCTTTGCATTTCCTGCTGGTGAATGGCAGTGTGAAAGGTTTCATGCATTCCAGCATGACTGTATACCAGGAGGACCCAGACGGTCTAATCCCAAATAGTGTATTGATTGAAATGGCATTCCTTGCATTTGATCTACGAAGCATTCTGTGCTCAGCTGCAGCAAATCCATGAATGCAGAGCAGTAATGGATTTTTAAAGCTGAAATAACTTTATAGCAAGAAAATAAAGGTGCCTTCCTCTTGTTCTGTCATTCATGCTAAATGGAAAAGAGTTCATCACTATTCTTCTCACTCCTTCTAGTGCTAAAATACATAGATACAAAACATAAAACAAATGCAGTACTTGACGTTTGTGCTTTTGGTTTAAGCACAGAGTGCTAACTTTATAGTAACAAATTAATGGGCCGGATACCTGCATTGATTTCAATAAGAGCGAGCAGTGGAGCAAGAGAGGTAACATAAACATGCAGGCTCGATAAACATGCTGCTGAGGCTTTTCAGCTGTATCACTCGGAATACAACGGACATAATTAGGATAGTGCAAAGTAAGGCTTTGTCCCACCTATTGCTCTCCTGTAGTTAGACTCAGGGTGACTTTTATTATCTGGATGATATATAATAGATCAGGCAGTACACAAAGCTATTCAAAAACTTCCATCGGTGCAACTCTGAAGCGTTATGTTGCTTTAACTCGTAGCAAGTGCTAAGGATAATAATAAGAAGAGTGGAAAAATATTGCAGGTGATAGGGTAGGAATTTAGAGGCAGTAAAGTTGTTGATTTATGTAACAAGGAAGGAGTGTCAGGATAAAAGCTAAGTGTGCCAGTTTTATTAAAATCTATTTTGTCTGTGTAGCACTTTTAGCAACAGATATGGTCACGTACAAGCTTCACAGAACTCCTATATACAGTATGTCACAAAAGTGAGTACACCCCTCACATCTCTGCAAATATTTAGTTATATCTTTTCATAGGACAACACTGCATAAATGACTCTTTGACACAATGAAAAGTAGTCAGTGTAAAGTTTGTATAGCAGTGTAAATTTATTGTCCCTCAAAATATACAAAAGATACTAAAAATACAGCCAATAATAGCTGAACTCCTGGCAACAAAAGTGAGTACACCCCTAAGTGAAAATGTGAAATGTCGATATTTTGTGTGGCCACCATCATTTTCCAGCACGGCTTGAATTCTCTTGGCCGTGGAGTTCACCAGAGCTTCACAGGTTGCCACTGGAATCCTCTTCCAATCCTCCATCACAACATCACGGAGGTGGTAGATTTTTGACACCTTGTGCTCCTCCACCTTCCTTTTCAGGGATGCCCCAGAGGTGTTCTATGGGGTTTAGGTCTGGAGACATGCATGGCCAGCAATGCTCTTTAGCAAGCCAGTGGTCATCTTGGAGGTGTGTTTGGGGTCATTATCATGCCGGAACACTGCTCTGCGGCCCAGTTTCCGGAGGGAGGTGATTATGCTCTGCTTCAGGATGTCACATTACATGTTAGAATTCATGTTTCCCTCAATGAACTGTAGCTCCACAATGCCAAGAGCACTCATGCAGCCCAGATCATGACACTCCCATCACCATTTTTGACGGTAGGCAAGACACACTTGTCTTTGTACTCCTCACCTGGTGGCTGCCACACACGCTTGACGCCATCTGAACCAAATAGGTTTATCTTGGTCTCATCAGACCACAGGACATGGTTCCAGTAATCCTGGTCCTTAGTTTGCATGTCTGCAGCAAATTGTTTGCAAGCTTTCTTGTGTATCATCTTTAGCAGAGGCTTCTGGGACGACAACCATGCAGGGCAATTTGATGCAGTGTGCGGCGTACGGTCTGAGTACTGACAGGCTGACCTCCCATCCCTTCAATCTCTGCAGCAATGCTGGACGCACTCATCTGTCTGTTTTCCAAAGGCAATATTTGGATCTGACTCTGAGAACATGCACTCAGCTTCTTTGGCTGACCATGGCGAGGCCTGTTCTGAGAAGAACCTGTCCGCTTAAAGCCCTGAATGGTCTTGGCCACTGTGCTGCAGCAGAGTTGCAGAGTGTTGAATATCTTCTTATACCCTAGGCCATCTTTATGTAAAGCAACAATGTGTTTTTTCAGGTCTTCTGAGAGTTGTTTGCCATGAGGTGCCATGTTGAACTTTCAGTGGCCAGGTTAAGAGAGTGGAAGAGCTTTTATACCAAATTTAACTCACCTGCTATCTGGTGACACCTGAGACAGTGTAACACTAATGAGTCACATGACAAAGGGGAAGAACAATGACTAATTGTGCTCAATTAGTGCTTCACTTAGGGGTGTACTCACTTTTGTTGCCAGGGGTTCAGCTATTATTGGCTGTATTTCAGTTACTTTGAGGGGACAATAAATTTACACTGTACAAACAAAGCATGGACACGAGGCTTAAAATGCAATGAACCCACGATGCTCTTTATTTACAGTAACATGAAAAAACTTCCACCAAAGAAAAGATTAAAAACAAACTGGTTGTCTCTCTTTAATACTTAAAGGGGGCAGGAGGTGTGCAGAATGTGCATCCCCAGAGTTGCGAACCAAACTCAGGCGGCGAGGTTCATCAGGCAGGGGGAGCCAGAGCAGATGTGTCGCAAGTAGGTGACGCAGGCCTAGCTTCGTCTTGACGGGGAGCAAGAGAGAGAGCTTCCACAGGTGACTGAATCTGTAGGCAGAGGAGAAAAAATGAGCTACATACAGTACATTAACCATCCTACTCACCAGCATGCGTTACCTGGATTATTTTACAGGAAGCGGCCAACAGGTGAATGGCAGCTGATTTGCTGTGGCTAATGCCAGTGATTTACAGCGCCCCGTCCCTTTTTGGAGTTTTCGGAAGTCGGCTGTTTGTTTTCCTGGTCAAGTGAGATGATGTTTTTGTATGTGGCGCACTGGCTGAAAGCCTACTGTATGGTGTATCCTCACAGGCATGGCACTCCTACACTTGACTATGACCATCCAACCTGAGTAATTGCTTGAAGGATTGGTGGCAACATCCATGCCATCACTGTTCATAAGCCTTTGAATCCCATGAGTGCTGAGATCTGCACCTTTATCAAGGGAAGATACAGACAGCAAAAGGTCAGAATTAATGATCTCTTTCATGCATTCATTTATTCATCTTCAATAAACACATTATCTTGGGCAGGATCACACAGTATAGCATAACAGACCACAATTTATTCCAAGAGAACAGGAAACTGTGCTTACAGTTATTGGACCAGTTTAACCAAAACTGGACAGTTGAAGATTGGATAAAACTTTTTCTACTCTTCTCAATTTTGAACTGGTCAGTTTCAGGTTTTGAGATTTGAGATTGTGCCTACTTTACACTCATGTTCCTCAGGAGTGGAACCTGACATGGTCATCTGCAGTTGTATACCATCTGTCTCAAGTTTTATGTGCTGAGATATTTTTCTGCTCACCACTGTTGTAAAGAGTTATGTGAGTGTAATGGGTTTAACCCTATATGCACAGGCGGCACCATAAAGCACAGACAGGAGGCGAGGTCTTACAGGAAAAAGTGTAATTTACTTAAGAAAAATAGGGAAGAAAAGGGTTAAAAAGAAAGAAAGGAAAGGGAAGGTGATGCACATGCTGGTGTGATGGGCAGCATCCCGCTGGTATGCAGGCACAGGCTAGTGAGCGGTGGGTGGCGGACAGAGTGGCTGCTTGGAGCACTAGGAAGTAGCGCTCCTGCACGCTCCCATGATGGCGAGCCAAGACAGGCCCCTCCCAGCTCTCCAGCGCAGCCACAGACGGGAGTCTCTCCTCGACGCCCGTTGGCTGGATGGCTTTCTCGGCTGGGATCAGGGGCCTTAATGCACTCCTCTCTGCTGCCTTTTCCTCTTCGACGGCGATGCAAAGGCGGGCTCTTTGCGGATGCAAAAGTCCGGCGCTGCGCGTTTGAGGTTGGCGCTGTTAAAGGTGGCGGTGTTGTGTCTGGTGCTGTGTGAGTGCCTCATGCAGCTCGCATAAGGCAGTGTCCGTGTCCGCTTGAGGCGGGATATAAACGGCGCTGATTATGACCGATGTAAACTCCCGAGCAAGATAAAAAGGATGAAATTCGATGGACAGTAGTTCCAGGTTGGGTGTGCAGGAGTGTGTAAGAGGAACAACGCTTGCGCTGTTGCACCAGCTACTGTTCACCATTAAGCACACGCCGCCTCGCCTTGACTTCCCTGACTTCACGTGTTATGTCCATGCGGTGAACCGAGAAGAACTCGGCCGGCTGGATGGCGTGGTCTGGCACCACTGGGTTCTGCCATGTCTCGGTGAAGCAGAGAAGATTGCAGACCTGAATGTCTCTCTGGAACTTTACCCTGGCCCTGAGGCCATCGAGTTTGTTCTCCAGTGACTTCGCATCGCGTCCTTTGTTCTCCCTCAGGATCTCACTCGGCTAGCTCAGATCCGGATTTTAAAACGTCAAATTGTGAGTACATTGTAGACCAATAGAAATAAGAGTATCTCTATCGTACCTAATGCATTCAATGGTGATGAATTTGCCGGTTTAAAGTTCCTCGAAATTAAAAAAAGAGTAAAATAGGTCGGAGCAGTCGTGATGGCAGCCGACCTCATCGATGCCATCTTGGAGACAATGAATACAGGATTACGCGGTATAGATGATGAGTGAGTGAGTAATTGATAGGTGGAAATTGTAGTTGCCTTTCAAAAGCTACACTCGATGTTGCGTGAAAACGCTATGGGAACATCTCTTTGTTCAACCGGTTGTGAAGCATGTGTGTATCAAACACGCCAAATTTTGGCTTATATAACCTTGGTCAGGTGACATCATAAATAGGAATGAACCGGAAACATCCTCAGGTCTTTTTGTCTTCAAGGACCGCATTGTCCGTGCATGTGTGCAAACAGTCTGTTTTTCAACACTGTGGTGGCAGTTAAAAGAAGAAAAAAAAAGCTAGCAGAAAGTTATATTACTCACCGGCTTATAGGAGTTGTGTGCCTCCATGTGAGAGATTTCTCTCGGGCGACAATCTCCACATTTTGTGCTTCAAGTGCTTAGTGGAAGAGCACCCTATCCTCGTGCTCGAGGAAGAATGCGAGCACCGCGATCTCCTTTCTATCTAGACCAGAAAGTGATTGTTCATTACTTTCAGAGTTTTAGATCTCATGGCAGCTGCATCCACAGTGATAACCCTGGGCCTTCTGCACACGAGATCATATCAGTTGTGGCTAAGCGCCAGGGGATTTCATCCAAAGGACCAATCCCCAGGCAAATAAGGGCTATGCGCCAGGGGCTTCCTATGTGGTTCAGACCACGGTTTTGGACTCTGGGTCCCACTCTAGGTTTGTGCTGTCGTCTCTATTTCTGGCCCTGAAATACTCCCTCAAGCAGTTGAGAGGCTACCATGTCCTAGTGTGGGTGTACAACACTACAGTAGCCTCGTACATAAATCGCCATGGCGGACTGCGCTCGCGTCGCTCGAAAAAGCTAGCGCACCAGGTTCTGCTTTGGACACAGGACAAGTTCCTCAGGGCGATTTACACTCCGGGGCATATGAATATGGGCTCAGACAAGCTGACACACGGGGATCAGTCAAAGCTGGAAGAGGTGGACCTCTTTGCCTCGCAGGAGAAGGCACAATGTCCCCATTATTACCCTCTGAGTCCTCCAGCTTCACTGGGTCTGGACGCGATGGCCAATATGTGGCCCAGACTGCGTCTTTATGCATTTCCCCGGTAGCTCTGCTCCCGGGAGTCCTGGCAAAGGTCCGTCAACAAGGCTTGCGCCTCATATTGATAGCACCCCATTGGCTGACTAAAGTGTGGTTCTCAGAGCTAATATCTCTCCTCGACCATTCACCGTGGGTGATTCTACTGAGGAGGATCTTCTGTCTCAGACGCAGGGGACAATATTTCATCCCCGGCCCGAGCTTTGGAACCTTCACCTCTGGCCCCTGAAGGGGACCAATTAAGAGATGCTGGTTTTCCAGCCAGTGTAATTGAAACAAGACTAAGTGCTAGGGCTCCCTCCACTAGAAGAACTTATGCCCTCAAATGGAATGTATTTGAAAGTTGGTGCATGGCAAAACATGTAGACCCTGCACCCTTTAGTTGCCCATTTTATTCATGGAGTTAAATGGTTGAGGAGGCCTACTAGCGTGACGGTCACTTCGTGGGACTTAGCTATTGTGCTTGAAGGTCTGATTGACACCCCTTTCGAACCACTAGATCAGATTTTATAGTTTGGATGTCCATGCTACTCCGAGCTCGTGGGTCCTCGGGTCAGCATCTCAAAGTTATGTCTGAGACCTTTTTGGCTATTGTGCGCACATGCAACACAACCTGGGGGTCCAGACACTTGCAGTGCGGCGGCATTGGTATTCTCGTTCCCATAGCGTTTTCACGCAGCATCGAGTGTAGCTTTTGAAAGGGAACGTCTTGGGTTACTTAGTTGTAACCCTGTTCCCTGAAAAAGCGGGAACGAGATGCTGCGCTCCAATGCCGCACTGCTGGCATGACTCGACATTCTTTCAGACTCCTATTTATAATCTGCAGGTGCACCTCATCAGATGACATCACCTGACCGAGTTTATATAAGCCAAAATTTGGCGTGTTTGATACACACATGCTTCACAACCGGTTGAACAAAGATTCCCATCGCCTTTTCACGCAGCATCTCGTTCCCGCTTTTTCAGGCAACAGGGTTACAGCAAAGTACCCCGAGACGATTTCATTGTAAAATTGAGACTTCAGATTGGCTGCAGGGAATGCTCTTTGGATAAGAAATGCACTGGTGAATCTAATCATGCCATGGAATTCAGTGCATCTGGAAAGTATTCACAGCGCTTACTTTTGCACATTTTGGTTTTTCCTCTGGAAGACTCTTTCAGCCTAACCATCGGGTTCTTGGTCACCTTCCTGATTAAGGCCCTTTTCCATTAGTCCTGGTGGTTTCGAACTTCTTCCATTTATGCATGATGGAGGCCACTGTGCTCATCTGGACCTTCAATGCTGCAGAAATTTGTCTCTTCCACAGACCTGTGCCTTGATACAATCCTGTCTCAGAAGTCTACAAACAATTCCAAATCATGTCCAATCAACTAGATTTACCACAGGTAGATTCCAATCTAGTTGTAGAAACATCTCAGGGATAATCAGTGGAAACAGGAAGCACCTGAGCTCAATTTTGAGTGTCATGGCAAAGGCTTTGAATACTTATGGACATGTGATTTTAAAAATGTTTTATTATGAATTAATGAATTTAATCCATTTTGAAATACGGCTGTAACATACTGTAGCAAAATGTGGAAAAAGTGAAGCGCTGTGAATACGTCCCGGATGCACTGTATATTTGTGGAGCTATTTATATGTGTTACATTTGTTTACTTACTGATCACATGTAATCTGGCCTCCTATTATATAACTTACTGCTCATAAAGCAAACTTGACTCATTTTTTGCTTTGTGTTTCTTTATAGCATAAGATACAGACAGCCAAAGACAACATCCTTTTAAAAATGTTCAAACAATATAAGTTTCAATGGTGAAGTGACTTTGGTTTTTTAAAGTAATGTACTTGTTGTGGTTTTTTTTCTCCATCCTGCAGGCTGTCAGGAAGAGAATCCAGACTGCATGCTGTCTCGGCCAGACTGTGATGTTTACTGTTTACTGTTCCACTGTTTACTTGTACTGATTCTGTGTCCCTTCATGTGCTGGAGCATTGAGACATTGGGAAGCTAGCTTTGGATGTCAGTAGTGTTTTCTTATATGACATAAGATTAGTAAAATATTTGCAGTCTGAAAGGTCTGACCAAAATAAATAAAGTTCATAGTTAACAAAGCCTAGCTGCGGATCGGCTGGGTGCTGCAGCTTTTATTCATCATCCAAACATTGTCTGGGGGAGTTTTGGATTAAATGCCGACGTCTCACCGACATATTGGCAATTAGGAAATGCTTTCCATGCTACATCTTGCTAATGTAACTTTATATATCAGGTAAACATCAGCCAGATGTATATGGGCTGTCACCCAAATAGTCACCTCGAGGGCATCTTTAATTAGATGCCGACATCTTGGCAACATATTCTCAATTAGCAAACACTTTCCATTCTACATCTTGTCAGTGTAACTTGATATACTGTATAGGGATGACGTTGGCCAGACATATCGTCACTATATATCGAGTCAGATAAAAGTTTTCTATATTTGTATAATTTTCTATTATTTTATATTTGATTTGATGTGCAATTTATTCTCACAGAGAAACCCTTTCTTTTTAGTCATGAGCAGTCATTTACCGTACTGTAGGCATTTCAGTGCATATTATATTGTGTACAGCTGTGTATATAGCCAATAAAATCTGAATTTTAAATTGAGTGCTTTAAAGGTAACATTTTGGAGCAGATAGGCCCAAATGTATACTTTATTTACAACTTTTAATAGAGTAACAGGATACTCTAGAATGTTAAACTATTGGTGAATAGGTAAACTTACAGTACATAGTAATTGATGACCTAACATTTATGTACAGTATTAAAAAAAAAAAAAATCAGCAATTTGCATTTGGGCTGGTTTTAAATGAAAAAAAAACTACCAATACTTTTTTACTGTACTCACGTTTAAACATATTACTTTTTAGACGATGATCACACAAATGTGAATGCATTTTAGTTCTTAATAATCTCTCAGCTATCAATTTCCATCTGCCTTTGTGAAAAAAAAACAACAAATTTCTCTGGGTTGATTTTTTAAATGATTTTTTTTTTTGTATTTCAAGGCATATTGCTAACCACTACAGCAATGACTATTAGAAGATGAAACTAAATTTTTTAAGAAATGTAATCAATTATTTATTTTAGCACCTAAAAAGCCTAACTTACTGTCTTACAATACTTGCATTGTTGTAAGGTGGTTTCTTCTTTATCCACAAACTCACCATTGCTGAAGTATTCATTCCTCTCTGTCTAAACCAACCTTGCAAATAATTAATACAACTTGTGTTAAAAAATTAAATGAATTGGCCTACAACATTTTATCTCTTGTAATACCTTCATGAACTTGTAATGCATCCATACACAGCTAATGAATTTTACATTTATTTGTTCATTATTAATTTATAATTTAATTCTGGTAAAATTGATGAACATTTTAGATTTCTGCAGAAAACCAAAAAAGAAAGAAAAAGAAAAAAAACCATCATCAACTTCAATTGTGTTTAAAATACTGTTTGTTCGTATCTCCATGAGGTGGCATGGTGGCATGGTGGTTAGCACTGTTGCCTTGCATCTCCAGGGTCTGGGTTCGATTCCTGTGCCAGGTCTGTGGGAGCAGAGTTTTCAAGTTTTTATTGTGCTTACTGGGTTTCCTCCCACAGTCCAAAGGCATGCAGATTAGGTTATTTCGTGTTCCCAAATTGCCCTTAGCGTGTGAAAGAACATGTGAGTTTGTGTATATGTGTGCCATGCGATGGATTGGCATCCCACCTCATGTCCTATGTCTCCTGGGATAGACTCCAGGCCCCCCATGACTCTTTGTACAGGATTACGTGGTATAGAAGATGAGTGAGTGAGTGGTATCTTCATCAGGTAGATGAAGAAAAAAACACTTTCTTTATGAAGTATTTGTATTTTGGTACTTAAATTCATTTTAGATCATGCACTTTGCACTCCTTCCAGAGTTAAAAAAACGAAATAACTCTACTTGTAGTGGAATCAATTTTAGTGAGATACTTGCACTTGAGTATTGAGTTTTTGTACTGCTGCTAGCTCTGATGCTCGTGATAACCACAAAACACAAACAGTAGTTCAAGAGCCTTTTGAGCCTAAACAAGAGTATGAATTTCATGTCATGGAAAAGAAGAGCACTGAAATGTCATGCAGAAGAATCTATTGATTTCATTATTTCCCATAAAACATTTTGAAAATGCAAATTCAACCCGGTTCGAATTGTCTGTATTGAAGTGAGTTTTTCAAAAAGGCAGAATCAGGTCCTTTAAAAAATCTGTACTTGAATTGATTTTGATTTGATTTTAATTATAGGTTGGGACTGTGATTACACATTGTTGTATACTAAAAACAAACAAACAAACAAACAAAAAACAACAAAGACAAATTAAAGTTTTGCAATTACATTTAAATTAATGTGCACTCATGAAATAAAGCAAGATGTGTAAAACTGCATTCGCTAAACTCATTTCATTTAAAATGCTGAATATGCTATCATTTGTGCTTTTTTTTTTTTTTTTTTTTTTAACAATCCAATGCAATCCAACTCCACATTTTTACTTTGTATTGTGCTTTGTGAGCAGTATTTATTACAGTGTTCAGCCTTACTTACCTGGTGCTATCAATCCGTCTCACTGAATTATTGCTAAATTCCACCCTGTTTATGTTCTTTGCTGACTCAAGGCAGTTTATTTCCGAAACAGTGTCTGTACTGAATCAAAAGAACAGCCTCATTAATTTAAGTAGTATTTAATCTAGTAGTGGCAAAATTGGTTTTGTCTTTGACTGTATATTTTTCCAGATGCTCCACGTCTGGCTCTTAATCAGCGGTTCCCAAATGTTTTTGTCAGCTGAATGTCTGCAGCCTAAATTAAAAGGCTTTTATGTGTTTTTTCTTTTCATTTAATAAATGGAAAAACATGTTTACTTATGGCTTAGCGTATACTGATAAAATATTTACTCATTTTTATTATTAGAATTTTCATTCTTCATTCATTCATTCATTCATTCATTCATTCAGTCTTTAGCATCAGGGCGATTTACAGAGAATAGATGAAAGGGTTTTATTTCTGTTGTACGTACACACATTCAGACACTAATTCAAATTCAGACACTCATTCACACCTTGGGGCAGCTTAGCATAGGAAATCTGCCTACTTGCATGTTTTTTTTGGACAGAGGAGGAAAACTGGGATGACCTCAATAAAACTAATGCATATTTTTACAATTTTAATTGTAAAAACACACTGCTACTGGAACTTACAACCTTTGATCTATAACTCAACATCTTAACCACTTGAGCCACAACATCACTCAACTAACCTTAACAACCTCTACCACTGAATAAATTATATTAAATTGAACGTTATGTTTTTTGTTTTTGTTTTGGTTTGCTTTAAATCAATGTACAATAATAAACAAATGAAATGCCAAAAACGTGAACAGACCCATATGAATTTACATCAAAGAGGGTTTGTGTTCACATAAAAAAAAGTGGTAAAAAACATGTGAACAATCCATAAATGTACAGATTTTACCACAAAGACAATCTTCAGCATGTTTTCTGTGAAATATATATTGTTTTTGCTGTAAATATACGATGCATTTAAAGCGATTTTTTTTATAGTGCGAGATATACAGTGCATGTGCGCAAACACACACACACACACACACACACACACACACACACACACACACACACACACACACACACACACACACACACACACACACACACACACACACACACACACACACACACACACACACACACACACACACACACACACACACACACACACAAAAACCTTTGATGAAATTGGCTCTATTATGCATTTTAAATGCATGATGATTTTTTAATATGTGGCTGTACAATGCATTATAGATGTGAATTTCACAGGAGATGTTATGAAAATGTCAAATGAGCTGCAGGCATGCTGATTCACTCCTGACCCTCATTAGCAGATGAGCTCCTGCTATTCAAGCAGAACAGCGGGTCGCCACCTTGGGCGTGTGCGAAATAGGCCGTAATAGAACGGTCAAATCAGGGCAAGAAGGTGCTTATTCAGTAAAGTGATAAAAGTTCAATTTATTTTGGCTGTGATAATTAATGTGATATTAGAAGTCTATTCATCAGGGGTGTAAGAGTATATTTATTCCAAAATATCTGTATATTAATTATTAATCTTAAGCTTTACTTTGTTTATTTCCAGTGCCGTGCACAGCAATGTTGATTTGACGTCACTCCATAAACAGGGGAAAAACATTAACACTCACTCACTCACTCACTCACTCACTCACTCACCGTCTATACCGCTTAATCCTGTATTCAGGGTCACGTGGGGCCTGGAGCCTATCCCAGGAGACTTAGGGCACAAGGCGGGGTACACCCTGGACAGAGTGCCAATCCATCGCAGGGCACACACACATACACACACACTCATTCACACACTACGAGTAATTTGAGAATGCTAATTAACCTAGCCTACATGTCTTTGGACTGTTGGAGGAAACCGGAGTACCCGGAGGAAACCCACCAAGCACGGGAAGAACATTGCAAACTCCATGCACACAGAGACAAAAATCAAGCCTGGCCAGGAATCAAACTCAGACCCTGGAGGTGCAAGGCGACAGTGCTAACCACTACACCAACGTGCTGCCCCAAACATTAACAATTTCAAGAAAAAAAAACAAAAAAAAACAGATTAGTTACATAGCACATAGTGCAAATAATGTTTAGAAAAATATAATTTAAATGTTGCTTAATTAAAAGAACCATTGTTTGTATTATTTGCTGTAGATTGTTACTATTCTTAGACAACTTAATGTGACCTATATACCTACATTAAAGAAAGAAAGGTATGTGTCTTTTTCTTGCATTCCTTAGGTGTTCAAGAAATTATTGCCAGTCTTCCACTGTTTACAAGTTTATTCAAGTGTTTGGGAATTCACTTCATAATAAGTGAAAAGACATTTAACTTGACATTTCACCTTACAGAAAATGTACAGAACTGTGACTTTAAAACTGAGGTACATAACCAATCTGTGACTTTTTGTATCGTTACATGTAAATTAGTAAATTAGCACCCTTGGTTCACCTACCCACATAGTTTCTTGACTGTTTTCTTGGACTGTTCTTGTGCAACATCCTCTGTCTGGCAAAAAAACTAGTCACTCTTTCAGAAGGGTTAACTTTAAGCAAAGAAGACAGGTAAGGACATTGAAATGACTGAAACTGGGTCAAGAGCTCTTCAACACATTATCAAAACCTAGAAGAATAGTGCTGAACTGTCAAATTTGTGGAAGAAATGTGGTTAGTAAGGCGAATCAGAAAAAGGCCCGAATTTGCTAGGGAGCATAAAGATTAGACTTTGGAATAATAGAAAAATAGTCAGGTCTGATCAGTCTAGATTAACGCTATTCTAAAGCGATGTTTGTGGGTACCAAGGAAAGAACATGAAGCGATGCACACATGATGCATAGTGGCCACGGTACAAGCCTTCAGAGGCAGTGTTATGATCTGGGGTAATTCAGTTCAGGTCTAGGCTCAGCAACATTATATGACAATAAAACAAAGTCAGCTGATCACCTGAATGCATTAAAAGAATGGAGCTTTTCTTCCTTGATGGCATGAGCATATTGCAGGACTCAATTGTAAAAGAGCTTCTGGGAGCATGAGAAATCATTTTCACACATAAACTGGCCACTATGCTGTGTGCTGTAATCAAAGCTGAAGGTGATTTTAATAGAATCTTAGAGTGTGTGAATTTTTAGCCAGACGGTGTATATACATGAAATAACAGAAAACCAGAGGCAGATGGATGAAATCACAACAAATTATTTATGCCGGGAATGTGTTTAGGCAAATGACTCACCATCAATACCGCTTTATCCTGATTACAGGGTTGCGGGGGGCCTGTTGCCTATCCCAGGAGACCCAGGGAATGAGGCGGGGTACAACAAGGACAGGAAGCCAATCCATCGCAGGGCACACACACACACACACACACACACACACACACACACACACACACACACACACACACACACACACACACACACACACACACACACACACACACACACACACACACACACACACTCAACATTAGCCTATTTTGCTCGGAGTACCTGGAGGAAACCCACCAAGCACGGGGAGAACATGCCTCCATGGACACAGAGGTGGGAATCAAACCCAGTCAGAAATTGAACATTGACCTTGGAGGTACAAGGCGACAGTGCTAACAAAAGTATGTAGCTCAACGTTTGTGCTGTAAACCTGAATTTCAAAAAAGGACGTATATAGGCTAAAGCTAAGTGTTAATAGAAGCTGGATTTATGACGTTACATTTATGTTTCGTTTAAGTTGAATAAAAAAATTAAAAGATCACTATTTAAACAGGGGAAAATACGTAGAGCCTTAAAATGTTTAGTCACATTCCCAATATTCCCCAATTGCTAAATACGATTTATTTTATTACTTTTCATATCAGTATCAGTATTGGTATTAATTAGTAACAAGATGTAACAATGCCAAGAAACTGGTTGGACTGGGAAAACCTCTGTTGAGGCTCTGAGAGGGATGTAGAAGTGTACAGTAATCAGATGCAGAGGCTGAACACAGGAAGGGCAGAAGGCAGTTCCACAGACATGCAGATGGTAGACAGAAGCAGAATTCAAATCCACAGGACAAATAATGGCCAGAGATCAGGTAGACAGCAATATGTCAAAATTTAATTTGACAGAAAATGTAGCTGGGAGAAACAGGTCAACAAATGTGGAGCGTTACCAGCAAGGAGCAGGTCAAAAACAAGCAGATCTACAGGCAGATTCAGGAGTAGAATGAAGACTGTGAAGCTCGAACACAATGCAAAGAGACAATCCTCACTTTGGAAAGGACAAACAAAAAATGCATGGCTGCAGGATGTTCTGGTGTGACAGGACAGGCAAGCATTATGACCCTGTGGGAGCACCTGCAAACAAAATGGGACTGGGACAAAAAGCCTATTAATAGGTGAAGCAGAACTATTTGACAGTGGATTGAGTACCTTTCTTTTAATCTCCAGATGGGTCAAACTTAAACGTGCAATGGGAGACAGGAAAAATTCTGCAGATTGCTTATTCTTCTCTTTGCTGAATTGACAGGACAAGGCATCAGGTTTAGTTGGATGCAAGATAGGATTGAGGGGAGTCGAATCTTGTAAAATCTAAGGCTCAGTGAGCCTGTATGCCGTTAACTGTCTTCATGGAGCACAGATTTTACAGATTTTTATGCCTGGTCCGAACAATAAAAGATTGCTCTGCCCAGTCTGATCAGTCTTCTAACACCTTCTCTAAGTGCATTTTAACTCCTTCTATTTGCAGAATGACTTAAGAAAAGACACTACATCAAACACCACTGGAAAAAAAAAACACCTTGCAAAGTTATTGTGAGAATTCCTTAAAGAAAAGACAAACTGGTGACTTCTGCTCCCAGAATGAATCCTGCCAGTGAGTTGTGAGATTGCATTGAGTACTTTGGCTTAGTCTGAAACAAATGTCAAAGGATTCAACACAATTAAAAATCTCAGAGACTGCTGGGTTAGAGAAGCTCGACATGCATAGTTCACCATCATTGAATTAAGGAGGAGAAAATCTGGGTTCAGGACCTACTGTAGAAGTTGGTCAGGTTTTTGAAGGGCTTCAGATTGTGCAGATAGCATGCACTAGAAATGGTCAGTGCCCACTGGGTTCATGCTCTGGCCATACTCTGTATTGTAATGGTTTAGCAGAAATTGATCCAAATGAAAAGGCACTAGGTAAGATTTTCAGATATTTGTTGTGAAAGGGTGAGATTTTATGATTTTGATCAATAATAGATTAAATAATGATTGAATCAATAATAAAAATGCTGTTTTACTGAATAGTCTCTCTTAATCATTAGTGCATGGTGTGTTAAGATGATTTTCTCTCTCGTGTTTTCTTACAGACCTTGAACATTGCCATCATTAGAGACATTCCCAGCATACCAAAGTTGGTTTTTTTTTTTTTTTTTGCTCTGTGCTGAAACCTTTGTTCAGGGCATCAAACATGGAGTGCTCACTTTGACTGATTATCTATGCTCTGAGCTGTATAAATATCTGATCAGAACTTCAGCAATTTCAGAGATTAATTTGACAAAATCACCCTTATATATTCTTCGCTGCATGCCTTTATTCAGAAAGTGAACCCAACAGGTGATAAAACAATGCACAAATACTCAAGCAAATGAGAAGCATGTTTCTGTGGTGTTTGTGCAGGCAGATGTGGCAGAGTAAGAGGTGTAAGGCTAACAAAGGCAAAAAAAAAATTTAGACATTCACAATGATCAGGTTCAGGGAAGGAAAAACAAGTAGGGTAAAAAAACTGGGACATAGACAGGTGGGTTGAAGGAGCATGAGGAGGTAGACAGAAGCATCTGAATTCTACAGAGATCAGACAGACAGCTATATAAAAAAGCCGAGGCACAATCCAATTCCAGTAAACAAGCCAAATAGTCTGATAGCTGGTAACCATCTACACTGTAAACCCTAATGCTCAAAGTAATTAAACGCATTGAGTACTGTTAACTTAAACAACCACAATTAGTTCAAATTAATAGACCTTGATGAGTATTTTGAACATTTTGGTATTCATGAGTTTGTAGAAATGACACTTTTCAAGTTAGCTGAACAAATTTGATATTTTAAGTAACTGTAAGTACTTAAGTAACAGTAACTGTCACCTTAAAGTTCCACCAACTTAAAATCTTAGTGATTTTGTGCCTGACGTCATCAGGGCAACAGGGCACTGGTGGCTCAGTGGTAGATGTTTCGCCTGCCATGCGAAAGGCCCGGGTTTGATTCCCAACAACTGGATGAAGTGCTGGTCCCAAGCCCAGATAAAATGGGAGGCTTGTGTCAGGAAGGGCATCTGGTGTAAAACCTGTGCCAAGCATGTGTGTGGACCGGATTGTCTGCTTTGATGACCCATTGCCAGGAGCAGCCGAAAGACCAACAACAATTTATTTGATTTGCAGCAACTAAAAACAAAAAGATAATTGCTATTAAATAGTATGAGTCAGGCTAGTCAATAATGCAAGTAAAGAACGATTAATATGAATGAGTACAACAAACAAACAAAAATTTACTTAAAATCGGAAACATCGTTACTTAAAAAAAATAGATGTAACTGATTACCTCAAATTTTTTGAGTTTTGCCAACTTATTCGAGTTTACAGTGTATCGACAGGGCAGAGGCAGAGTCCAAACATCAATTGATAGGAGATTTTCCTGGATAGAAACAGGAAGGTGGATTTTTTTATAAATGACTGACAAGGTCATAAAGAAGCTGAGTCAGATCTACAGGCAGATTCAGGAACAGAATAAAGTCTCAATCTGGTAACGCTCAGAACTGTGTCTATGGACCAAGTACTGTATGAAATGCAAAAAGGTGAATAGACAACATAACTAGAGATGGATCATAACAATTGTGTTGGATGTGTATGCCATGGTTGGAAATGTCTGCACTAAAGAATGACTTTCCAGTGTTTTCCAGACTGGTTCTCTGAGACTTGCTGGCAGTATATATTTTTATCTCTGCATGGGATGCATAGTTGGCATTCATAATTAGAAGTTAGATCAGAGTCAGGCAAGTTTAACAGCCCAATTGGGACCTGGGAGCTCAGAGGAATTTGTGATGTTGAAACCCAGGATGGCTAGCAAACCACTAATGGGCTCTTAATAAAGTCTTCTAACCTTGCACAGGAGTAGATTCTTGCTCTCTAATGAAACACCGTACATACAAAATATGTCTGACAAATGAAAATATATAAGTGTTAAGTAAATAAAAAGACGGGCTGGAATTGACACTATTAAATAGAACATACACAAGAAGCTCATGTAGAATATAAATTAGAGGATTACTAAGGACAATTTATCAATGTGATGATGCTACATATACACAGGTGAAAATGAACTAGATACTAAAGCAAACAGTGAGCCGGTGTCCGACCAAGGTGACCAAGGCTGGAGTCAGAAACTAGGGAAAGTAAATAATAGGAGTGGTGTGACTGCACTGCTAAGCTGGCATCACACAGCAGATCTAATTCTAACTGCTGGTACAAAAAAAAAACATGCTGGTATTATTCACACACTATGAAAGCCAAACCACTTAAGCCGCATTAACTGCTGTGCACAACAAAACATTTTTCATTGTATTACAGCCTGTAACCACTTTAGGTCAGCTTTAGGAAACAACAGTATACATGTTGCTTTTTATACTGATGTTCAAAAAATCCAATATGCAGCTGAAGAAAATTCTGGGAATTATAGTACAGGCTAGTTGTCATTTTGTTAGGCAGAAGGAATGCTGTCCAACAGCAAGATGGTTAAAATCTTCCATTGTTTGAACAGCAGTAGAAATTGTGATTTGGGTAAATCCTAGCATAAATTCTAACAGTATAAATTCGAAAAAAAAAAAGTGTTGGTTGAATAGATTTTTAAAATTAACACAAATTTACATATATAACTTTTTTGTGTATAAAGTCCAGTTCTGCCAGATGCTGGTAAAAATGTGGATTTTTGTATTTACATGGATTTACCCTTATTACTGAATTAAAGGTAACTTATCATAAAAATCATCTAACTTTGTCCAAATAAGAACGATCATCATCATAACAGACACATATAGTAATGGTCCAAGGTCAACGCTTTGATTCCTGCTTTGGGACTGTGGGAAATATTATTATGGAAAATATCCAAGGCAACTTAGGGCACTAGGCAGAGTACACAATGTATGGGGTGCCAATCCATCACAGGGCAAACAAACACACACTCACATAGTCACTCATATAAAAATGAGTGAGTGAGTTAAAATAATATTACTATTACTATCACCACCACCACCACCACCACCACCACCACCACCACTACTACTAATAAAACCAAAAATAAGAAAGTATAAAGTATGCATTAAATGCAATAAAATACTGTAATATGTATAATACTGTATGTAACATGCTGGGTCACCAATCATTGGGCTAAAGGAGGTGATATGTGTTATACTGTAGGTACTAGTGTAGCCAGTTGCCGGGGACAGTGTGGGCTGATGTAATGAGGCAACTTTGGAGTTTTTTTTTTTTTTTCCTTAGGAAATGACAAGGGATTCTGGTTGATGAAATGTTTGAGAGATTTTGTCCCATGTGATTACTCCTGTGAAAAAAGATTACACAGGTTGAATACATTCTTCTGTCAATTGCTCTGTCTCTGTGGGATGAAAGTGGGGCCAGGAGTCGGCTTTAGTATTTTTTAAGCCAGGGTGGGAAGAGTGGATAAAATCGAAGGGTGTAAAAACAAGGGCCATTGGGCTTGGTGAGAGTTCAGTGTCTTGACTGTTCCAATATACTGTATTCTAGCTTTTTATGATCTGTAAAAATTACAAAGCGGTGGAGTATCCCCTCTAGCCAGTGTTGCCACTCCTTCAGTGCCAGTTTAACTGGTAGTAATTAAAGTATGGAGGCAGATGTGAAATCTTATTTGAAGAATTGGAAGGCTTGGTCAGCTGCAGGGTTCCAGTTAAGTCACATGTTTTCTTTCTTTGAAAGGCAGTTAATTGGGCAGAACTACTAATGAATTGACAGTAAAAGTTTGCAACGTGCTAATGCTTTTCTGGTTAGTAAGGAGGTTGGTGGTGGGTTGTGTCAGTGTTGATTGAGTAGGAGATGCCAGTGCAATGTTTTATGTTGAGATTATTCAGATTGGAACTGAGCCATGGCAGTGGTGATCTGTATTTTGTATGGCCCAATTCAAGTCAAGTTACAGTAAGTCAAGTAGGCTTTTATTGTCATAGTTCAGTACTGTGGTTGCACAGTGCACAGTTCAGTAATCAGTGAAACAAAACAACATTCCTCCAGGACCAAGGTGCTCCATATAACATACATTAACAAATAAATTAGCAAAAAACTAACTAGCTAATTAAGAAACCTAATGAGCCGGCTAGCTGGGACAGTACAGATCGACGTTTAAGTTAAGTTTTTATGCAAAAGAGACAATTGTTCTAGTTCTTAGGAAAGCATGTCCATACTGTATAGTGGAACTGGTTCTCAAGAGCTTCAATTAAATCCATATGCAATCTGTAAGGATGCGGCTTGAGGACTCAGCTGCCGTTATTTTCATATTTATTTAAGACAGTATTGAGAAACCAGCCAAACATGGGTATCTTTGGGCAGAAAAAGTAAACAGACAAGGATCAGGCAAACAACACAGACAAGAATCAGGGTGAATCTTATTCTAGGGATGGGCACAGAATCTAAACCAGAAATACAATTTAGGATAAAAAAATAAACGCTCAGGAATGTTTCGGACACAGAGCGCTGCTTTGCATTGTGGGAGTAGACCAAGTGTCCTTGTACAGTACACTGTGTGAGAGGGACAAATGTAATTGGGCACAGGTGATGACAATGAGTATTCAGATGAGCAGGAGCGTACTGTATATGAGTGATGGGAGTTCATGACAGTCCTGTTTGAAGGCCATGTTGTGTCTTGGGAAGTGTTCTGGGATGCCCAATTCCTGCATGTTCCTGCCAACTTATAGACAGTGATATGAATATTATTTGTTGAACACCTTTTAATTATTTTATAGAAACCAATAAAACAAAATGTATTAGCCTGCTGTAAATGTCATTCAACTAATTCATATAATATATTACAATATCAGGTACATTCTGCCATGCATTATTTCTTTCATTATTGCCTTGTATTTGTTAAGCTTTGGCTCATACCAGATGGACAAATCAGATGCTGTGGTTATAATTTTTTTGCCCTTACATAGGCAGTACAAAGTAAATGGATAACACTGCATTATGGAAAGACAATAGAATGAAGTTTTTTGTCACTCCATATGGAAATGGATAAGCGATTAAAATTTTAGGTAATGAGTTTGTGTGATGTGAACACATTAGACACGCACATGTCTTTTCTTTTACATCCATTCCATCAGGTAAATTGTATTTTCATTTACTTTCACTGCTGCCTTAGCTGAGAAAAAGTGCAGTTTTTTTTCATGGCTCCAGTTTTGCTGTAGCAAAAGGTTAAAAATCATAAGTGCTCCAACTGAACTAAAGTTGTTGTCAGTGCTGTTATAATCCAAGCAAGTGTGTGCTCTAAAAAGGAATAGAAAAGACCTTGAAGAAATTGTGGAGACATTTGTGTAAAATAGGGCAGAGTGCCAAGGTCTTATTACAAGCTTTGTTATACGTTAAAATGAATTGAAAGCTCGGATCAAGAAAAGTTTCCCTTTTTCGTAAATGCAGAAAATACACTCACATACACACACACACACACACACACACACACACACACACACACACACACACACACACACACACACACACACACACACACACACACACACACACACACACACACATGCACACACACACAGACTGACTGACAGAAACATTCCCCTTTATGCATGCAAATTTGGTGCTACACTCTGTCGATTTCATTTGTATTCAGAGTTGTTGTGACTTCTGAAAGTAGGCCATGCTATAACTCACCCGAAAGTCTCACTTTCTTTTTCTTCTTCCTGAACTGTGCTGAAGAAAGCAGAGGAATGGAGAAGGACTTACAAATAAGCTGCATACCAAAAGACATAATGATCAAAAGTTTCATTTGTTGTATTTCTGCCATTAAAAAAAAAAAGTCCAGATGCATTATGGGTTTGTGTGTAGAATCCAGTAACAGTAACAAAGCCTAATATTTGAATATATATTAAACGTCATTTCTGAATTTTTACTCATTTTTGTAAATTATTATTGCCTGACATAAAAGGTTGTCTATAACCAAACCTGTAATTTCAAAATACCACTTCATAAAAAAAGTTCCACATTTTAGACAAATCATGCAAAGTTGTTGATGCATTTTCGATCAAAAGTTTAAAAAAAAAAAGTTAAAATCAGTTAAACAAAACTATGGGCCGTTCAAAGTAGCAGAGACCATAAGTGAACTAAGTGAATTATTTTGGTTAAAAAAAGCCATGAAAAAGGATGTTACAATGACATGTTACTGTCATTGCAGTCACATCAGCATTAATTTAAGTACAAGATTTCATAACTACTGTCTGTAATACATTCTGCGGAATTTGACATTATGCGATTTGGATGTTGTTCAAGCACCATATTTATACTTAACATGGTATTTACTGTTGTAAAGTTCATTTGTAGTGCAACTTTTATTTTTTGCTTTCAAATGGATGCCTCCTTTTTTCCCTCATGCTCCTATTGCTACCTCTGGTGTGGTGCATTTGGGAGGCATGATACACTTGCACGTTATATTTAAATTTTAAAATGAAGTAAGAGACATGAGATGCACAATTGTTGCATGCTAACTCTGTTATGAACTGGAATGTCTAGCTATGTTAGAGTGTACACTTATGCGACCACAGGTGTGCAGTCATTGCAGTCAGACAATGGACAAATGGCTGATCAAGGAGTTGAGACTGATGATGCTGTAAAAGTTTTTGTTCTTTATTATGTTTTTTCATGATGTTCCGTATTGTTGTAGTTAAAAGGTTTTGTGTGCAAAAAAAAAAAGTATATATATATAACTTGTTTTTCCTTGATCTAATTTGCTATCAGTAGTTTCTGTTAGAGTCACTACAATATCACAATTAAAGCATGAGTTTGAAATATTTTTATTTAAACTCAACCAGTTAATATTGGTACTAAATTGCCACAAACTACAGGCTGATTTATCCATTGTAACAAAACTGACAGAACAAAAGAGAGCATGCATCAAATATTCTTGTATATCAGTTTGCAAAATTTCTTTTATCTAATTTTGCTTTCAAGCTATTCATAAATTGTTCTTACAGTACAATTACATTTACTGTAATTTAAGGGGATGCTCTAGCATTTTTAAATGACTCCCTTTGTACTGAATCTCTAGGGTACATTCAAATTTCATGGATGATAACCTGATTATGATTGGATCCACAGTTTGTTTACTTCAAATATAATAGAAGGTTACATGTAGTTTTTAATTGATCAGTGTCACACAAGCGGGATGCAGTCATAGCCGTGCTGATATTCACCACAACAGCACAACTTGTGACTGGCAGAGCTGGCAACCCACAGTTTGTGTAATTAACAAGGGTGTTTTAAATTAACAAGTGGTTTGAAATTTTTATGAGTACTACAGTATGTAGCCAAAAGGTGAGGAGAATAAATCTTGAAGGTGGTGGACAGTACTGCATATCTCATACGTTTCTCTTTATATTTCAAATTATTTTGCTTTAGAATATTCTCAAAATGAGCTTTCTTGCTGAAAGTGCTTCCATGACTGATTTTGAATGTGGTTTTTGTCATGTAGCTGCTCTCTTCTCAGTATGGAGAGCTGCACACAGACCTTGTTTCTTAGTAACCAACAGTGCAATTTACAATTGTAAAACAGTAGGGGCTTGGAGCGAAATATATATATTGTAAAAAAAAAAAAAAAAACAGTAAATTTATGGTAAAAAACTGGCAGCTGTGGTTGCCAGAATTTTACCGTAAAAAACACGGTAGCACTGATATAAAAAAAAAAAATTACTGTAAATTTGCCAGAATTCTATCG
>JAAGKR010001117.1:45000-72648 GCA_011419295.1 Clarias macrocephalus
GTTCCCGTGAGCTCTAAATTAAGATCTGCTGTTTAAGCAGGATTTTCTTGATGATCTTTTTCTTTATGTTTGATTGCTGAAGACATGGGCTGCAAAGAATTTGCAAAGCTTGTCAATACTTCAATGCTGTAAGGTATTGATTAGGAAATGGGTAAAAAAAAATAGAAATCCCCAAATTTTAGTTGTACAGTTAAACAGTGTAAAAGCCATCATCAAGACATTGGGGCTTCACATCAACATTACAAAGAACAGTGAAAACAGGAAGTTGCTTTAAAATTGATGAAAGAGCAGGAAGAAGCCTTATCACGCAGCCTGCTACAAGACCTAAGGCTGAATTAAATGAGCTGCATAAATATCTGGCCAGTGATTGGGCTGGTCAGTCACTGCATGTGACAACAATATTTCATATTCTTAAAATGCTATGGGGGCTATGGGGAAGGATGGCGTCTCATAAAAAAAGAAAGAAAGAAAACATCCAGACCAGCCTAAATCACCATAAAGCATGTGACAAAATGCTTTATGGTCTAACGAGACCAAGGTAAAGGTGGTGTATTGGTTAGACTCTTACATCCAGGGTCGAGGGTTTGATTCCACTGAGTTTCCAACTTGCCCTCATGTGAGTGAGAGTAGGAGTATGTGAATGCATGTGTGTTAGTGCCCTGTGATAGATTGGCACCCTGTCCAGGGTGAACAACATCTCATGCCCCGAGTTCTCCGGGCTATAGACTCCAGGCCTCCTGCAACCATGAACAGGATAAGAGGTATAGAGAATGAGTGAGTACGGTTAGGAGACCAAATTTTACCATTTTGAGCATACAGTAGTTATAAAATTTCATACAAAAACAAGCATGGTTATTAAACAATATGCCCATTTTGAAGTTGATATCATGAAATGGGGCTGCTTCACTTCAGCTACTGCTGGGTCTCTAATCAAGATAGCTCAAAGATGTACAGTACAGACCAAAAGTTTGGACACACCTTCTCATTCAAAGAGTTTGAATTTGTACTATGGTAAGAAAGGTCAGTCAGTCCGAAAAATTGGGAAAACTTTGAAAGTGTTTTTTGGAATGGCCCAGTCAATGACCAGATCTAAATTCTAATGCAAACCTGTGGGGTGATTTAAGGAGAGTTGTGCAGTGGAAATCCCCTTACAATTTGTTAGAACTTGAGCATTTTTTTTTTTTTTTTTACAAGAAAAAGTTTCCTAGTATATATTTAATCCACAGCACATTCGTTCATTGCATTTCCAGCTTTTGACCCATCCTTTCATGTTTGGCTTGTCATACTGGATTAACCCCAGTTTGTAATGTGTTCCCCTCATGCACTACTATTTTACTATAATTAAGCTTATTGAGCTAAACTTCAATAGGCAGACGATGAGTTAATGATAACTCCTGTGTAATCCGGCTGCAGAAAGGAGACATTCATCTTGATGTATTTTTAATGTAATTTATAGTTATAGGAAGTAGCATTTCAAGTACACTTAGCCATCAAATTCAAATTGCTTATTTCCAGCAAGGTGTGAGATCTTCAGAGTGAATGCATTCTGATGAGCAGGTCATTACTGCCTTTGAAAAAAGTAACTGATTGCATTTCTAAACTGATGCCAGAGATCTCTGTAACTAAGGGTGGGGTGAACACTTTTTAATGTGTGCATTTCTGTTTGTGTGTGTGTGTGTGTGTGTGTGTGTGTGTGTGTGTGTGTGTGTGTGTGTGTGTGTGTGTGTGTGTGTGTGTGTTTACATATACAGTACACTGTATTTCATACAGTAGTAAAATATGAACAAAAATAAGTTAGTAGTAAGTTATCTTAGACGTAGACTATCTAAGCTCACCAAAACTGGATGGTTAAATACATAAAAAAAAAAAAAAAAAAAAAAATTCTTCTAGTGCTCATTGAGCTTATGGCCTCTGTAGCATCAGATTCCTGTTCTTGACTGACACTACTGGAACCTGATGTGGTTTTCTGCTTTTATAGACTCAGGGTCAGCATCAAGATTTGGCTTTTTTTTTTTTTCTTTTTTTGCTTTCTGGTATTCTCTATTTTCTATTCACCACAGTCATGAAGGGTGGTTATTTGAGTTACTGTTGCGTTCATCTAAGCTTGAATTGGTAAAAAAATTTAATAAAAATGTGACTGACCCCTCTAACCAACATGGCATTTCTCCTCAAATAAAAAAGGCTTATTGGATGTCTTTATTTTTATTTATTCATTTTATAACAAAATGTTCGACTGTTGAGAATGTGAGACTGTTGTTTGTAAAAGATAGGCAGTTTCTAAGAAACTCAAACAAATCAAGTGCCACAGTTAAAATGTCACCAAGATATTTTTCACCCTAACATTTCACCTGTCATTAAGGATCACTTGCTAAAAGCATTCTTAACAAATTTAAAAGCATTTTAAACAACACGTTTTGGAAATCGTTGTTAGACATTTATTCTGAGGGGCGGCACGGTGGCATGGTGGTTTGCACCTCCACGTTTGCATCTCCAGGTTCCGAGTTTAATTCCTGCTTTCTTATTGTAAGTGTAATTAGTTATATGCATTTTGGCTATTTTGCCCTTTTTCCAGCATTAGATGACAAGATTCCTCTAGCTCTGACCATGGTCAAAATCTGCTCCATGGATATCATGTATCATTTGCAGTATTTCATAACTGTATCATTTCAGTATTTATAGCATAATAAATTATGCCATATACAGCATGTCACAGTGCTGAAAACTCAATATACCCCATGCTAAACAAGGGGAAAAATGCTTTCCCCAAAGTGTTTCATGTTGGTTTCACACATGGACATGTGATCATATAATAATATAATGGATCTAATTATGGGTAACTATAATTGTGATAAATGTGAATATTATGTGCTATCCTTTATATCAGCTGTTGATCATTATAATAGCCAGTTTAACCTAGTGGCTGGATCAGACAGACTTTAAATAGATCCTATATTAACCCTATAATCATGCTCACATAAAGTGCAAGTATGAAGATTTCAGCCTGAGCTTTCATCCATGCATGATGTCTAGACGTGCTTGCAAACACATGCTTTTGGCAGTATAAATCAGTGCTACAGTAAGTATGTTTTATGTGTTGTTTCATGTTATAGGATTAAGGTTATGGTTCCACCCATTGGAGTTTTAGTTCTGCAGCAAGACTGGAAAATAAAATGCATGTGCACGCATTAAAGATACTGTAGTATTGAGGTATTACAGACTGCCCCTGGTGGTTAAGAATGCTTCATAAAACCATCATGATGTACAGGATGTAAATGACTACATAATTAACATGTTTTATTTTAAAAATCATGGCAGAAAATTGAGTGTGCAAGTTTTTTTTAAACTGAATTGTGATGTGAAGAAGAAGAATAAAAAAACTAAACAAATATCAAAGTGAACTGGAATGACCTCCTGGAGTTGGCAGGCTAAACAGTGCAAAATTTCACATCCAAATATGAGAATGTGAGAACATGAGCTCTCCAAAATGTGAACCAGAATAAAGATGAGCGAATCTCACTAGGTTATGCAAGGTCAGTGCCTACATGCCTTCAGCACTGAGCTCCACCGATGAGACTATTTTTAATAGCACACTCCTACATCTGAGACCTACACAGGCCTGCGTTTAGGGAGTGAGAGGGAGCATTTAGAGCCGTAATAGCAGCAAGCTCACACAAGGCCTGTCAGGATTATTAAAGCTACCAACGTGCCTGTGTGTAATGCACGTTCAAATGCCGAGGGCTTTGTTCCTTTTAGCTTAAGTGTGACCTGAATAATTCCTTCAAAAATAATTCATTAGTCTGTTTCCTCCCTGGCATCTGGAGTTGAAATGAAACCATCCTCCTCCTGAGAATGGCTGCTTGCAGAGAAAAAGAACGGAGGACTGCAAAAGATAAGATTAGAATAATTTTATTATATTTATAATATGAATAATTAATTAATTATTTATATATTTTACATTTATATTAATGTATTATATTTATTTGGTTATAATAAAAATTATGTTTGAATGTTTAATAAATGTTTAAGAAATAAGATTATAATAATTTTTCGAGAATAAACTTCTAGAAATGTTGCATTACTTCATTGTTTATTAAATGTCTCATATTTTACTAGTCAACATAGGTCTCAGAGGTCTATTTTTTCTACAAATCGGGATACACCCTGGACAGTGTGCCAATCCATCGCAGGGCACACACACATACACTACGGGCAATTTGGAAACGCCAATTAGCAGGTCTTTGGAATGTGGGAGGAAACCAGAGTACCCGGAGGAAATCCACCAAACACTGGGAGAACATGCAGACTCCATGCACACAGAGATGGGAATCGAGCCTGGCCAGGAATCGAACACAGACCCTGGAGCTGCAAGTCAACAGTGCTAACCACTATACCACCGTACCGCCCCAATATTTTAACAAATAAAACTAATAATCAAAGTATGGCAAAATGTATGGTGCTATATACAAAGAAGAGCCATACGTGCCTTATTATTATTATTATTATTATTATTATTATTATTATTGTTGTTGTTATTTCCTTTAACTGCATGCCTTTATACAACATAATTTCCTATATATTTCAATTTCGATCTATTGAAAGTGCATTTCTTAGGGTATGAGATGTTCCACTGCAAACGTTGACAAGTCCCAGGGCTCCTATCACCATTGGCATTGTTGTGGGTTTCATTCCTCACATGTGTTCAATCTCAATTTCAAGTCTTGATAGACTTTGGTCTTTATATTTTGATAGTTTTTCAGCTACTTTTATTGAAACATTCCTTTCACAGAAAGGTCTATGAGTAAACAACTTTCCCCCCTTTTGTTCTCGATGACAATGTCTGGCATGCCGGCTTTTAGCTTGCGATTGGTCTGTATTGACATGTCCCATGGAATCATAACATCGTTTTGTCCTGTTCCTGTTTGGTGTTCGTGTTTGCATAATTTTTCTTTTGTACTGATGTTGAATTCTTTGCAGGTGTCCCAGTGCATGTATGTCGTGGCGTTGTTGTGTGTGTAGTTATTCAGTTTTGGCCAGCTCAGGTGATCCTGCAACTATATGGCTTCGTTTGTCTGGTCTAGTATGAGGGTTGTTTTCCACTGGTCCATATTTGCTATAAGGAACAGGATGAGGATTGATGATATTTTGTACCAGTCGAGCCATTTTAGGCATCAAGTCATAGAGCACAGAGTCAAACACATTTCTTGTTGTCCATCTGGGCTGGTGACACATTTTTTTTATTATTGTTTTTACTTCTTCAGTGATCGCCCTGTTTATTAGAAGCTGTTCTTTATAACCACTGCTCCCTTTTTGTTGTATGGGAAGTAGATTGTTTCCTTCCAGGTGCTTGTAAACTCTCTTGGTGGTGATGGATTTTAAGGTCTTATAGGCGGTAGGGAGACGTGATGGAACCATCGATTTTGGGATTTTTATTGTCCTCTGTTTTGGTAAGTAGATACTGTAGGTGATACCAGTTGTGAGCTATTGAGTTCAAGTTTCTGGATTGCTGATGCATCTATTGAAGTTATTTACCAGATCTTGGTGTAAGGATGGTAAATTTGTAATCCAGAAGTTTGCTTTCCCATGATTACCAGGGGCTTCCCAACTACTTTTTGTTTCTCCTAGAGTTATTTGTGTCGGATTTTGTTGGTTGGTTTGTCTGTTTCTAGTTGATCCATTCAACGTTTTTGTTTTTCCCCATATCTTGCTCCAGAAGCTTTCTACGTTCCAGTTTAAGCATGGGTTCTTTGAGGTCAATGGCCAATCTCTCTAGAATTTCATTGCATTTTCTGTGCATGCTTCTTTTCCTGGTGGAAAAAAAATCTCTCTTCTCAAGCATTTTTAGTCATTTTCTTTTTCCTGTAGTTGCTGTTTTAGTGATATCTGGTGATATTGCTTCTTGAATAGTACTCTGTCACTTTTCTTTGACTGGTTTATTGCTTTTAATCTGACTAAGTGTAGTTATAGCTCCCCTGATTTTGTGTATTTTGTTTTCAATTCAATTTCTTTTTCCACTTTGGTGGGTTGTCTTTTCTCAGTCTGTTCTTCCTATATTGTTTGATCCCTAATAATTCAGTGATGGCAGAAGCAGTTGCAAAGACAAGGTGTTTTATGTTTTTGAAGGACAGCTCTTCTGGGAGTTCGTCTCTTATCTGGTCTATGGCTTTGTTTGCTGTTTCAATGGATGAGTTTGTGTGCCAATCACTTTTTATCTTTGGAAATGATGATCTCTGACCTTTTCAAGTTACTTTGGCTATTTTGTATTTTCTAAGGATTCTTTCTCTCTTTATACTGTAGATGAAACATTTTGTTCATTTTGTTTAAATGTGACAGAAACTCTTCAAATGCCTTCATAACTGGATTTTTATAAAGTTGATCTCTTATAATAATAATAATAATAATAATAATAATAATAATAATAATAATAATAATATTTTTTTCTTTGTTGAGAACAAGGTGCATGTTATGGTGTGATTAGTTTTTATATAAGAATATAGAAAATCAGCGTTTTGTGAAAAGTTTATAAATTAGTTTGAAAAAAAAAATATATATATATATATTACCATCACAATTACGCAAATGCAACTGAAAAACTGTTAAATGAGTCTATTGCTACATTTACATTTACATTGAATGTAGATTTATTTTAGATCCCTAATAAACAACCCATGTAAAATCTTAAGCTAGAGCAACATATCTAAGACATCAAACTGTCATTTTTACAGCATTATTGCCTTTGAATCCCTTGAGTGAGGAAAAATTTTGTTAAAGCATTGAGCTAACTCTCAAAACACACGGTGTCATGCTGTGGACCATTTCCTTCCCAAAATTGATGGTGCTTAAATCTAAACTGTTTTAAATATTTTTTAGCTTTAGTAGCTCACACCTCAGTAAATTTCTTCATCATGTGTTATTCACAGCCTGGAAAGCTCATTTTTATTATGATTACTTTTGAATAACATGTCTACAAAAAGATATATTTCAACCATACAGAAGTGTGTACAAACTGTTTTATACTGTACCTTATTTTACGGTACATCATTTCTGTCTGACTGCTCAGCTCTTCAATGTAAACTTATGTAAACTTATGCTTTATGTAATTATGTAAACTCTTTATGTCCGCTTAGAATGCAGCAACCAAGAAAATTATTAATTACAAATTTCAGCTCATTCCATGTTTGACATATTTTTTTCTTTATATTTGACTTATACTTAACTCAGACATACTGTATCTTGCTGACTAGATCAATAAGTATTGCCCATCACAAGAACTTTGGTCAGCTGAGACAGTGCTCGCTATACTGTATATAAAAATTTGCCCGCCCTAGGGATTTGCAGTCTGAGACAATACAGTTCCCAAATGAGGCAATGATATAACTGCTCAGGATGCTTATAGTCCCTCGGTAGAATGTACAGTACTGTAGTGTGAGGTGAAAATTAGCAGAAAGTAAAAATACTGATGGGCTTGACCAGCTTGTGTTGAGCCATGAGTTGAGGTTCTCTGAGAAACTAAGTGCTAAGATGTACAAGGTATTGTCCTACTGTATGTAGATCATTTTAAGATCTTGTACTTATGAGTACTTCACTTATGAATACTTGTTCAATCTTTTCCTCTTTTGCTCTTTTGGTGGCAATTAAGGGGCAGTGGTGACTCAAACAATTAAAGTTACTAATTTGAAGGTCGCTGTTAAAGACAACCGACCCCCCCCCCCCCAAAAAAAAAAAAAATTTTACAGTGGTGTAGATAAAGTAAGTGTGACAAGTTGTTTAATTATTATCAATTAGCACCTGGTGAGATTTGCTTAATTCAGCATCTTTTGGCAGTAGATCTTCTTTCAACAGCAGGTTAGGGTTAGTGCCCTTCCTGATGCAAGCTTCCTATTTTACACAGGCTTGGAACTACACATGTATATTTGTTATATTGGCCAGAAACCAAACTCATATCTTTTTGATAAATGGAGTCCACCACTGAACCACCAATTCCCAAAAAGGTTTGCCCAGTTCAGTGGTGACAAATACCTCTACCCTCTTCACCTCACCCACTTTTACAAGCCAGAAATAACTGTCCCATGGCTGATATTAACATAATATTACCATGGCTGATGATAAGTTCACCATGCAGCAACAAGCAAGCTGAAAATCGCTGATGAACTGTTCAGCTCCAGTGTCTAGCTAATTAATAATGACCACAATAGGTTTGCTTTATGTATATTCATGCATAATGACTAGGAATGGTTCTTTATACACAGTAAAATGTCTTAGCAAGTAAACCATCTTGAATGTAGGCCAGTCATTTAATTTGAACCCTACATCTTTTGTTATTCTGTTCTGTTAAGTTATATGGTAATAACATTATGCTTTGTAAGTTCTGAATAAAAAATTATTAAACATCATTATACTGTATAACTGCACTTTATGTACTGTAGTAGTACAGTAGAATTGGGTTGGTAGAAAAAGATGGTGGTCAGAATGAGGAAATTAGGAATATGTTTGAGAAGAAAGTGGATGCAATCGCAAAGACCAAACAATCAATTTTCCACACTTTTCAGATATGGTAAAAGTTCAAGGGTTTCTAAAGATAGACAAACTTAGGAACCCTTAAATTTTCAATATTTTGTACATTAGATGATTTAATGGCCATATTTCCTCTAGTGTGAAATGCACCACATGACCCGAACCAAAGTAATCAATGTAACAGCTATGATAAAATGTCAGCCACATCATGTTCATTCGTGCAAAAATCTAATCAGAGAATCATGTGGCAGCAGCACAGTGCATAAAATCACACTGATACAGGTCAAGAGGCTCAGTTGATATTCTAATGTGTTCTTTGTGACTTTGACAGTTGACTGGGTTGAGCTCAATCAGGCTGTTTTGATCTCCTGAAATGTTCAAGCTCAACTCAGCGTGCTTATGCACAGTTTGCACAGAATGGTGAATCAACAACAGTTAAGTTATCCATTAAGAAAATGCCTACAGAAGGCTACAATTACTACAAAAGAATCACTCTTTACAAACATGGTGAACATAAAATCATCTCAGAATGTCTAACGAATCAAATCTTAAGGGAGATAAAATTAGATTACATTCAGTTTCACTCTTGTCAGACATTAACAGGAATGGACACAAACTCGCCCAAACTGGGCTGTTAAAGATTGGAAAAAGACCCAGTGAAGTTTGAAGGCATATTTTAACAAAAATGCCCGATTGCTGCCTGATCCTCATGGCTAATTTTAAGCCTATTACCTCTAGGGCCAAAGATAGTACAAGTATGCAAACTCAGTACAAGTACTTGCCTAAAATGTAATCCAATACAAGTAGACATACCACTTAATTTTTTTTTAAACTCAAGTAAAAGAACCAAGTTTGTGCTCTAAAATGTACTTTAAGTAAAAAAGTGCAAGTAATCCAAACAGGAACTGATTTTTCTGTATATCTATCTGACTGAGTATGTTGAAAACAACTGAAGTTGATGCTGTGGATAACATGGCGAGTATCATTGTTAGCATCTTTAATTACTTATAGCTCAACTAACTAGTTGCAACCATTGCTATCCTGTATAATGCACATAGACTACACAATTAAACTTACTTCAAGTGTACAAAATACAGGATCAGGATAAAGGAAAAGGCAAAACATTATAATCTTGTTAATAAAAAAAGAGATGTTGTTATTGGCCACAGTTCACAACTGAGTTTGCTTAGTAGCTAGTTAGCTTAGCTAACTAGTTAGCTAGTAGATCTAGCTAGCCATTAGCTAACTAATGGCTAGCTAGATCTAATAGCTAAATCTACTAGCTACTAGCTAGGTCACTTGTAAACTTTCCTTAACAAGTGTGTCTGTTCAAGATGCTTGAATAAAAAACCAGAAGAATCTGCAGCCCAGAGACCAAGTGGGTGGGATCCATAGCCTAGTTAACTGTCAATCACTTTGGTGTGCTACCCAATCTGTGACCTGCCAGTCATTTCTGTAATCTAGCACTGGTGGAATTGTTCCCTTTCAAAAGCTACACTCGATGCTGCGTGAAAACACTATGGGAACATCTCTTTGTTCTCCGGTTGTGAAGCCTGTGTATGTCAAAACCGCCGAATACTTCGGCTTATAACCTCTACCAGGCATGACGTCACCGAATAAGGTGCACCTGCAGGTTATAAATAGGCGTGAACTGGAAACATCCTCAGATCTTTTTGTCTTCAGGACCTCTTTGTGTTTGCGTGTGTGTGTGCAAGCTATAATGAAAGCAAAAAAGAAATAACAGTATTAACTCACCGATACGGCGGAGTTGGTTAAGAGATGCGTGCCTCCGTGTGCTAGATCTCTTTCGGAGGGCGATCTCCACGAATTTTGTTTTGAGTGCTTGGGGGAAGAACACGCTCGCCTTGGGCTTCAGGGAGACTGTGAGTATTGCGATCTTCTTCCTATTAAGGTGCTTCGCGCGCGGCTCGCTTTCCTTAAAGAGAAACCACGATCTGGCTGATCTGGCAGACGCACACGAGACGGAATTCCCCCTTTCTCTTGTGCTCTCTCAGGATCAGAAAGTCTTAGCTTTCACTTCTCAAGCACGCTCCGGCGCTTCTTGTGAAGGAGTGGAAGAATCTTCCTCTCTCGCTTCTATGGGAGTAGCCTCCTCACAACGCTCCTCCAGTGTTGACAGAGCTTATGAGGAATTATTGGAGGTTATAACGTGTGCGGTCGAGCGATTACATATTGACTGGCTGCAGAAGCGAGATTCCCCAAGCGCTCGAAATTAGACGACAGGTTTTTGTCGGGTGGCCGGGGGGGAGGAGCCCCAACGTCTCTCTTTCCCCTTCTTTGGTGACCTCCATGGCGAATTAACTCTTTCATGGAGCAAGCTGCATTCATCGCGTGTTTTTGTACCATTGACTTCGACTTATTCGAATATCGTTGATGCGAAAGCACGTGGTTATATGATGAAGCCCCAGATAGAAGAGACGCTTGCGGGCTATCTCTCTCTTTAGACATCACCTCCCTGAAAAAGCCTACTCTCCCCTCCAAGCCGTGTAGATTGACATCTGCTTTGGTGGGAAAGCTTTTCAGGCAGCGGGTCAAGTTGGTGCTTCACTGCACACCATGGCGGTTTTGCAGGCCTACCAGGCTGACCTGCTGAAGGACCTGAGCACTGGCAGGGCTATTGATGAGAGGGCTTTTGCGGAGCTGCGCCGAGCCACAGACCTGTCTCTCCGTGCAACCAAGCAGACGGCCCATGCTGTTGGCCGTTCTATGGCTGCCATGGTATCCACGGAGAGGCATCTGTGGCTGAACCTCATGGGCATCAAGGATAAGGATCATGCTGTCCTCCTTAATGCCCCCGTCTTGCCTTCCGGCCTATTTGGCGAGGCTGTTAATTCCATCGCCACTAGGTTTCGGGAGGCAAAGGTATATGAACAGGCCTTTGGGAGGTTTCTTCCCCGCCGTGCTCAAGAATCGGGACCGTCGGCCACCCGGTCAGGACAAGGTCTGGCCCCTATTAGGCGTGAGGTGCAGTGGGGCTTGCCACTCTTCTCAATCTGCCTCAAAAAGACCGGACCTGAGGAGCTTCCTCTCTTCAAAGAGGAAGTCCTGAGGCTCGTGCGCCCGGGGCCATGGGGGTGTCTCCCCCCAGGGAGGGGCGTCTGGATTTCCTTCACAAAACAGGGCCTCCTCCCTGGCACTCCCAGGAGGCCGGTGTTCAATCCCCGCCACCACTGGTGTTTCAGGGAGCGTCGGTCTCCAACGACATGTTGGGTGTTTGGTCATCTCCTGACACACTTCAGGATACCAAACACCTAACACCCCCCTATCCAGCCGAAGTGTCAAAGCTTGTGCCCCTTTCGGAGAAGCTGGCAGCATGGAAACTACTGCCAGGCATATCTCCTTGGGTACAAGAACTGTAGCCACAGGCTACAGGATTCAGGATTCAGTTTGCACATCGTTCTGCACGTTTCAACGGCGTGGTCTCTACTTCTGTGAAACCGGACCGAGCACATCTGCTGGCCCAGGAATTACAGACTCTGCTGGGCAAAGGGGCCATAGAACATGTTCCCCTCCCTGTCGGGCTACTACAGTCTGTACTTTTTGGTGCCCAAGAGAGAGGGGGGTTGCGTCCGATTTTGGATCTTCGCGGCTTGAACCACTATCAAAATGTTCAAAATGTTGACTGTAAAAATGATTGTCTCTCAAATTTCGCGCAGCATCTCGTTCCCGCTTTATCAGGGATCAGGGTTACAGCTAAGTAACCCGAGACGTTTTGTTCATGTCTTTCTCACATGGGCTATGTTAGGTCATGCTATGGTGAGAGTGACAGTGTTGGCTTATGTTTTTATGAGAAAATCAATACAGTATTGTGTGATTGTCATCTGAAAAGTAATGAGTCTATCTAAAATGTAGAGAATAAAAGAGTTTTTCTTTCATTATAAATGTAGTGAAAACACCCAATCCATTGTAGGGCACATACACACACACACTAACCATTACCAGATATACAGTTGATGTTAAAACGGTTGATGTTACATTCCTTTAGTGTTCTATTTGTTCTAGTTAAATAAATAAATAAATAAATAAATAAAATAGTTAATGCATGCTAATGCCATCTTATGTCCACACGGATCCTAACTCAAATGAACAAGGCTTCCATTAATGGTGGAGGTCAGAGCTGCTATAGTCTCACTGATGTGTACATATTATAAATAAACCCTAGCATTCTGAAATGCCTCTGCCTGTCAGCATGGCTTTATGCATTTGAACAGTTTTACAACATGCAAAAGCCCCACTGGGCAGGTTGATCTCTCCTTACGTTTTATTCCACTAACAGCCTGATGTCCTACATATATGTACCTCTGTGTAACACATTGTATATATTTATAATGCATCATGCTCTTGAGGCTTTCAGCATAATCTAAAACCAAAGAGCTCCTGAGGCAGCACTCTTCACCATAATGCCATCATATTTATTTCCCTTTTACGAGTTGCATAAGCTGCTGGATTTATTTTTACTTTGCAAACAACAGCGCACATCATCCCATCTGCATATAAAAGCAAACAACTGTAAATGTACTGTATCCATGGCATCAGAAACCAGAAACTTTACCACATACTAACAGTTTTTTCATAATTATTTATGCATTTTGCATACCCTGTAACATCCCCATTTTCTCCACTAAACAAACAGCAGGTTATTTACGAAGGTGAACTTCAATATCGTTCTGCAGGCATCGAAATCTGTTTACATACTTATCGTCATAGCGTGACAGAATCCGCAGACTGAACTCACGAAACCCGAGTCTATAAATCTGCTCTCAAGTTAGAAACACCACTCCGTCACTCTTAATGTGATTCATTAGCGGCGAAAATTGCAGCCAATTTGCATGGGCCAGATATCACTGCATGATATTGCTCAGCAGATCATAACGATAAGTTGCAGTCTGGTGTACAAGCTCTATGTGATTTGAATTCATGATTTAGAGCTTATTGAATGAAAATATAAGGCATTTGGGCTTTTTAAACAAGATAACTTTAATAAAAAGAACATTCAGAAGCAAGCAACAAACAAGTTAATAACGTATGCATAAAATATACAGTAACAATGTATCTCAATCAGTCATCTCCTAAAGCCGTTATCTCATTCTCTTATAAAAGATTGCATAAAACATCACATAAAAAAATTACATTACGTTACTTATAATATATAATCTCTCTCTCATATATATATACATTATATTATATATATATTATATATATATAATCTCTCTATGATATATATATACATTAATATAATATTAATAATATTATATTACCATCATAATATTTATATAGATTATAAAGAATAGTGGATGATATATATAAGCACCCTATACTTACTCTTTACATAAACACACACTAAGTGTTACCATGATATCTATTTGTAATTTTATAGAGCATTAAATATGGTATAATCTTTCCAGACACTCACTTGGGCGGTCCATAAAAATGACTGACCCGACTGTGATGGATTCATCACTAGCAGGAAGAATGAGTAAGGCCTGCAGAGCGAATGGAGCCTAAATCAATGCCCAGTTAATACACAATAAACACATGGCCTAAGTGAGACGAAGGATAAGATCCAAACCTACTGAAGCCAGTGTTAGCAATTGGCCAAGATCAATGGAAATGCCAAAAACCAAATTGTGGGGGAATGATGGCCATGGCCTTGACGTGAGCTGATATTAAACTGTGTGAGGTTTCAGAGGTTCGAGCTACACTCCACGCTGTGTGCGCTGCTTAATCAGCAGGCTGTGGAAAAAGCTTTCAGCTCATTCCCAGTGTGAGTTCTCATTTGAAAGACTTTGCATTAATGAGCTGGTCTGCTCAGGATACAGTGCCTCAAACCAGGAGCAGCCCATCCCCGGAGAAAAAAAAATGCAAAATGCATCACACGGGGGTACTGTATCTAAGTCATTTTTCTACCAGAGTTTCTGCTAGAATTTTTTGGTGACCTGTCTCAACTAGTGTACCTTACAAATAAGTATAATTACAGTCAGACATACAGTATGCTCATAAAGTCTGAAAGAGAGAAAAAATTGCTTTAAAAAATTAATACCATAAAATAAAGTTAATCAATGTGTATTTTTACATAAAATGAACATACATTACATAACATCATCGGCTGGCTTATGATTCCAAGAAAGGTTTCTGCCTATAAAACCTGTTTCTCAAACAAATCCCTGTGACAAGCAGTGTTAACATTTTAGCCAAGTTGTGTACTGTGCTAGTTGGGTAATGAATATTTTAAATAATTATGAATCCATCCATTGTCTATAGGGTCACAGGGGGCTGGGAGCCTATCCAAGGGGACTATAGAATTACACAACACACTGGACAAGCACACAACCAGTCATACACTATTGCCAATTTAGAAACATCACTCTGCCTAAAGCATGTCACTGGACTGTAATTACCTTGAGGAAATCCACAATGCATGTGAAAACATGCAAACTCCATGCATGCAGATTGGAGCCAAGATCTGAACTGCAGCCCTGAAGGTGCAAGGCGATGGTGTTATGCACAAGGCCACATGACTCCAATTTTAATACATATATCTCTCTCTTTTTTGACACAGCTTTTGTATGTATATAATAAAAGAAAGATTTTGTCTGTACATTGGTCAGAACTCGCTCTTTCAAAGATATATTCAGATATGCATCACTTAACAGAGCCAATGTGATGTGGATTATGCGGAACACACACAAACCATCGTATCACACCTACAAAGCGCCCAAATCCTCACGAAACACAAAGACAAAGATGATTGGACAGATCAGTGTATGTTTATTCTTCCTGAAGGAATTTTAAAACCGATATGTTCTGAAACTGTGGTGTGAATAACAAACAGTAATATGAAGCGCAACTATAAGATAAAACACAGGTTGTTAGAGCAAACATACTGTATCTGCAGCAGTCCGAGGAGAAGACATATAAATTACCTGAACTGAGACCCAAGTGTTATGAGCTCAAATCGAAATGTTGGTAAAAACAATATGAACAGTTATGTGGTAGATTTAATATAATATTAATCTAATTTAAAATAAATCTACTTGCTCAATTTAAACAAACATATATACCATATCTTTATTACTTACTGTTTGCTGTGCAAAACATTCATGTTGCAGTTACATTGCATATTACTAGATATACACGTATGTACTGGAATTTTTGACCAGTTTTACAGAACTGCATTTGTGAAGTCAGACACTAATGGACGAGAAGGCCTGGGTTGCAGTCTCCCCTCCTATTCATCCCAAAGGTGTGCTCTCAGGTTTAGGTCAGGACACAAGTTCTTCCACAACAAACACGCTCATCCATGTCTTTAGGGACCTTGCAAGATGTACTAGACTTACACTATTCATGGTTACAGTTATCATAGTATTAGCACTGTTGCCTTGCACCTCCAGGGTCCGGGTTCGATCCCCGGCCAGATTCCCGTCTTTGTGTGCATGGAGTTTGCATGTTCTCCCCGTGCTTGGTGGGTTTCCTCTGGGTTAAACCACATAGTGACCTATAAAATCATTCAAGCATTAAAAAAAAACATCTAATGTAAGGCATGAACCAGAGAGAAACAGGTGCAGATGATGGCAGATGTCCACAGTGGGTGGAACAGACAAGAGGGGAAATGAGGTTGCTGCTAAGATTGTTGCATAAACATAAGGTAAAAAGGTTAAATCGCCTAATTCGTGATCCTTTCTTAAAACGTATTAAAGTTTTCATTGATTTTTACGAACAACCTTTCCATAAAATCTCTTACTCTTGTGATCACATTATTGTTATACAGTGAAAGAGAGTGTGCATGAAAGGAAACCACTCACAGTTAGAAATGATGAAAACTTTGAAACCACTGTTCAGAATATAATATTGACCAGAAAGTTTCAAATCCCACTTCTATAAGATATAATGCTTATTCCTGGAGAAAATGTCTGTTGGCAAATAAATGCCAATGGTGCTCCTGAATACATTGTCACAGGGGAGCATGCACATATCTCGTCTCCACTTCCAGCCATTTGCTACTCTTCACTCTGCAGTAACATAATAATAAGCGGTACATCTGCGAGCTTACACCCGACAATCTGATGAGAAAGCTTTTTGCCTTGCAGCTTTAACAGCATTAAAGAGAAAGCTGGATAAAGTAGGATACCCTGATGGCGAGCTGAAGGCATGCCGTCAGTCTGTGGCACAGTGAATAGTGATATCCGTTTCCATGAAAGAACCATAAATGTCGTTTTCTCTCCACTTGCACATCTCGTATCAATAACTTATTTAACAGTTCAGAGAAGGGTCTCGGCTCGAATAGGGCCTCAGCGTAGCTTTTACTGCTGACAGATTCAGACAGGCAACATTGCATCATATTAGCATTCCTCAGAAGATGGGAAAAAACCTCAGTGGCACGCTGGCGCACTTTCACCAAGGCTTAAAGTTCCTCCTAAAATCGCTTTCTGCATTAGTGAGTAAAATGTGACTTTCAAAGCTTTGTTGCCCTGTAATGAGGTACATTATGGTTAGATCCAACAATCAGCAAAGAATTACAGTTTAAACCACTTCATGTTGTCAAAGGCTCAACAAGGATTATCGAGCTTATCCTCGCAAAAGTACTGCAGATTTTTTTTTTTGTTTGATAGTATTTAGTTACATATTTAATGCTTATACTGAAAATGTGTATATTAATAAAAATTACTGCATGTTATTCTGGTATCTTGTATGTATAATACAATGGCTGTTTAGACTACAGCATGGTTCTCAAATTAAAAAATCTGATGTTATTGAATATTTTTCAATAAAAGCCACTCTAGAAGTAGTTCACATGCTTACAGTAATGCACTTGACCTATATTTATCCCTATAATCTCAATTTGTACAGGGTCTTGTATTGTCAATGCTCCTCAATGTACCAAATGTGTTAGTTAACAGGGACAAAAATCTATTTATTTAACGTTTATGGACCGCACATCCAGTATTTACAGAAAAATATTGTAAAACCTATACAGTATTTTTTTAATTGGATAGTTCATTGCTTATGCAATGCTTTTGACTTAAAATTAAAAAGTCTCCCACTAAATCAGAGTATTAGCACTGTGTTCTTGCACCTTGAGGGTCTATGGTTCAATTCCCATCTCAGGTCTGTGTATATGGAGTCTCCCTGTGCTTGGTGGATTTCCTCCGCGTCCACCAGTTTCCTCAAATGTTCAAAGTACAGTAGGCTAAATGAGGCTAAGTGTGTGTGTGTGTGTGTGCGTGTGCGTGTGCGTGCGTGCGTGCGTGCGTTTACGCGTGTGTGTTTGCATACCCTGCAATGAACTGGCCCCTCTTGCAGGGTGTTCCCCGCCTCGTGTCCAAAGTTCCCTGGGGTAGGCTTCAGGTTTCCTGTGATCCTGTACAAGAAAAGCAGTTTAGAGAATGAGTGAGAAAGTGAGAAAATAAGTATTAGCAGCAATTAATAATACCTGATAGGGTTTGAAGTTTTAAGGCTTCAGACAGAAGGACAACCCAAACACCAATAGGGATTCTAGATTAATGCTATTGATTTGCTAAATGAATAAATGTGCAAAATTATTAAACCTTCAATGGCAAAAAAAATGCATTCATTACAAATGTGGACCAGTTGTCTCTAAAAACTAAGCAGTAATATCTGGTATTTTCACTATATATTTTACACTATGTTACCCCTCAAGTTCTTAAAGTTAACACATTTTTGTGTCTAATTCCTTGAGGTGGGAAATTGACAATGAAAAAACCTATAATGGAGGACACATACTGTATACCATAACAGCTCCTTATATATAAAAAGAAAAACAAGGTAATGAATCTCTGTATATGAGCAAAAAAGGTTTAAAATCTAAAAATAACCAAAAAAGTCTCTGACAATTAATGAAACAGCTGTAATACTACAACTACATGTTTTGAATATTTGGCATGCGACACAATACAAGGGTGAGTCAAAAATTATCCGCACTCTGGCTATAGAATTTATTTTAATGAACTTTTAGAAAAGACACATATATAATTTTTCGACATAATCTCCTGGATTTTCAATACACTTTGTTCACCTGTCAACAAGCTTTCGTATTACCTCAAGCTGCGAGCCACGAACGCACCGCTGTTTTTACTTCTTCATCAAAACTGGTTCTTCATCTTCGTACAGCTGCTACAGAGGGCCGAACAGGTGAAAGTCTGATGGCATGAGTTCAGGACTACAGGGAAAATGTTTTAACACCTCGTTTTTCAGGGTGTCGACGGTGTGGGCAGAAGTGTACAGATGTTCTTCATTATGCAAGATCACAATGCCCTGAAATAGCAGTTCTCTGTGTTTGATCAAAGTTAAGGCTTCAATAAACTTCTCACTGTAAAAAGCACTGTTGATTGTTGAACCTTTTTCCTGATGATGTTCCAATACTCACCCATGACAGTCTCAGAAAACTGTATCAAAGCATCGATTTTCCATAAATTTTCCAGCTGATGACTGACTTTTGAACTTTTTCTTGATCAGGAAATGAGGATGATTTGACTCACTCTGTAATATTTGTACATCTAGTTCCAGTTTATTAGGTATACTTATTTAGTACCCAATAAAATAGAATGTCAATATTTATGGAGAAATAAAAAACGCATAAAAAGTACACTGAGCTGGCAGCTTAGTGCATATTACTTAAGTGTATCTAATAAAACATGTAATCATTTGTACAGTAAATAATCTTTCATCCTTTTAGTAGCACAAATGGAAGCAGACACAAAATGGTTTCTGTTATTTGTTTGTGTATTTAATGAAGTCTATTCCTGTAAGGAAGTCGCTTAATAAATCTTGGATCCTAAATCTTGGATCCTAATAAAACTTGAAATACAAAATAAAAGGAACCTTGTGACCTACACATACCTGTTGCCACAAAGTAGAGGCACAGAATTGTTATATGTCTTTCTGTAGCATTACTCTTCACTGGAACTGAGGTCCAGGCATGCTTTCAACATAACAATGCCCAGTGCACAAAATAAGCTCCATAAAGACATAGCTTGGCAAGGCTAAAGTAGTGGAACTCGAATGGCCTGTGCAGAGCCCTGACATTCACCCCAATAAGCACCTTTGGGATGAACCGGAAAGCCGACTGCCCCCCAAGCGTACTCACTCAGCATCAGTGCCTGAACTAATTAATATTCCTGTGGCTGACTGGGTAAATCCCCACATTCATGCTGGAAAATCAATCTGAAAGCCTTTTTAAAAGAGTGGAGGTTATTATACCAGTACAGAGGGCTGCATATAAAAGGAGAAGATGACAAATCACAAATGGGTGTGATGGGTCAGCAAGGCAAACAACATCAATAACATTACTTCATTACTCTTTAAAAAACTTTTTCATGGACTTGAAAAAACCTTAAACCCAAGTGGCATATACACAAGAGGTTAATGACAGAATAATTTTTTTTTTAATTAAAAAAAAAAATACAGTACAGACCAAAAGTTTGGACACACCTTCTTTAGCCCAAACGCGTCTCTTCTGCTTGTTGCCTGTCCTTAGCAGTGGTTTCCTAGCAGATATTCTACCATGAAGGCCTGATTCACACAGTCTCCTCTTAACAGTTGTTCTAGAGACGTGTCTGCTGCTAGAACTCTGTGTGGCATTGACCTGCTCTCTGATCTGAGCTGCTGTTAACCTGCGATTTCTGAGGCTGGTGACTCGGATGAACTTATCCTCCGCAGCAGAGGTGACTCTTGGTCTTCCTTTCCTGGGCCGGTCCGCATGTGAGCCAGTTTCTTTGTAGCGCTTGATGGTTTTTGTCACTGCACTTGGGGACACTTTCAAAGTTTTCCCAATTTTTCGGACTGACTGACCTTCATTTCTTAGCTGCTTTTTTCTTGCCATAATACAAATTAAAAATTTTTGAACGAGAAGGTGTGTCCAAACATTTGGTCTGTACTGTGTATATATGTAGTATTTTAAATGGGGAAACAATGCTCAACGCATTCTCCACCATTTATGTAGGGTTTCAGCTCTGGTTCAGAGGTGAATCGAATCTTTAAGGATTCGAGTTGATTTGTTAAACTTAATAAAAATTTATAGCGTACATTTTATCAACTACTCGTCCAGCGTTTAGTATGATTTAGTGTATCTTACCAATTCTGTTCATCCCGCGGCCGAGGATGATAATACTAAATCTGGTATTTACCTAATTATGAGCAAGGTAACGTAAGTTCTGGGCAACTGTTTAAACTTTTAAAATACATGACCAAGACAACAGTTCTTTATAAAGAAACAAGAATTTTTTTTTAACTAATCTACTATACATGAAGCTACGCTACTTGAACACACACACGCACACACACACATAAACATACCAACAGTTTGCAGGATGAAAGTTAATGAAGTTCAGCTAGTACTGTTTACTAGACCAAAGAAAGTCACAAGAGCAGAGTCTTGGGTTTAATCTTATGGTTTTAGTTATGAAACAAGCACCATTTTCAGCAAGGTATGCAGCTTTATTTGTATACTTGCGTTAGGTTTTGCTCTCATCTTGTGGTTCGTCTCCGATGAAGGGAATCACGGCGTTGCTGATTGGTTGGTGCTCTGTGGTTGAAATGACATCTTTCGGGAAAGCCCTTCGGTGAGGCTTGGTTGCCTGGTTACCGATGGCGCGCTCTGGAACTTCTTCTGTGGGTTTCTTCGTTGCAGTTCTGGCACGAAGTCTCATTGAGAGATCTCGAAGAGCGGATGTCGTCAGCAAAGTCGGCGTAGCGCCTTTCAAGGGTGGAAGCCCAAGCGGCGAGCTTGCTTTCTTCAGATGGTCATGATGACGACGTAAACGGCAAACAAGAGAAAAGAACGTGTAAAAGAACATAAGGACGTGTTTGGACGAGTCCGGACACTGAGTTTTGTCCCTGTGTGTCAGTCCGTCCCACGGATGATTGGTCCAATGTGGTTGTGGGGCTTAGCCACGCCTCACTTGGTTCCCGCTTTTGTGCATACATTAGGCCGGGTTTACAGCTGTCACGTGGGGCCAAGCCGATTACACTTTTAATTACCTTTTATAAAGTAATTTTACATGAGCTCTTGTTCAAGCAACCAATTTTCCGTGTACACCACTGTTCTTTGAATAAAATAAGCTCTCAATCGATACCACACACCCCCTATCTGAATCAACAAACATAACACACAAATAAAACATACTGAAAATATGTTTCTAGCATTTTGCCTTACTGGCACACTTTAAAGATTAGCTTAGTTTTACAACCTCTCCTTTACGTTCCCGAATGAGATAAGGTTATTGGGATGGCGCCATGGTGTCTGGGGACGAGGTTCTGGAATGTAATCGATTGTTTGCTCTCTTTTGGGGTCTGCTCAACCCTACAATATAGATAGATAGATAGATAGATAGATAGATAGATAGATAGATAGATAGATAGATAGATATTTTTGAGGGGGAATGACAGGTACAGTACAAGTCCCTCACAGTGGCCAAAGGGATTTTGAGCCATTCTTCTTGCATAATATTGCAATAGGTAAATATGTCACTACGTGATGCTGGTGAAGGAAAACGTTTCTTGATTCACTCCTCCCAAACACCCCAAAGTGGCTCAATAATATTTAGATCTGGTGACTGTGCATGGGAGGTGGACTCAGAGAACAGTACATGTTTCACATTTTCCAAAGCCCAAGATTTTCGCTGCTGGCACCATTGAAACCAACGTTTGGCATTGGCACGAGTGATCAAAGGTTTGTCTATAGCAGCCTGGCCATGTACAGTACATTGACTCTGTGGAGCTCCTGATGACCAGTTTTGGTGGTTGAGGTGCACATTTAATGCTGCAGTGAGTTGGGCAGCTGTGGTTGTATGGTTTTTGGACACAACCCGGGTTAGCACCCAGACATCCCTTTCAGACAGAATCCTCTTGCGTCCAATGTTACTCCTGTTGGATGTGGTTCGTCCTTCTTGGTGGTATGCTGACATTACCCTGGAGACTGTGGCTCTTGATACATCACAAGGACTTGCTGTCTTGGTCACAGATGCACGAGTGAGACGCGCACCAAAAATGTATCCTCTTTTAAACTCTGATATGTCACCCATAATGTTGTGTGCATAGCAATATTTTAAGCAAAACTGTGCTATTACTCTGCTAATTAAACTCTGCTCTTACTGTTGGTGTGTTCAATCAATGAAGATTGGACACCAGGCCGGTCAAATTTAGCCATGAAACCTCCAGCATTAAATTGGCTAGTGTTTCAGATTCGTTGTCCAACCCCTGTATATGGTCACAGAAACATTTGAAAAACCAACCAGAAAAACACTTGATTATGTGTATCTGTGCTATTTATTTGCCTATGTGACCCATTACAATTTTAAATGATAAATTATAATTTTAAATGATACATTTTTGCTCAGTTATGTTTGTAAAGTTGGTTAGAATTAAATACAGTTCAAATTTTCAATTCAAAGTCAAGGTCACACTGTACTGCACATTCCTATATACAGTATGTTAAATAAATTGAAAATGCTATGAGTTTTAAGGGCTACATGATTCTATGAATATGATGAATATAGAAATAAACAGGCACCTGGCCTTTAGCAATTGTCCATATTTTTTTAGCATCTATCTGAACTGTGTTTTTATTCATAAGACTACACCACAGACAGACAGATTGTGTTCACGTGCTGTGTCTCAGGCTGATGCCACACTACTGCAGTATAAAAGGCTGAAAATGACTTCTTAACCATTCTCATTTGTTGTTTTTAATTATTTCCCTTTTAATGTGTGTATCACTTTTGCACATCTGGGTGAAACACTGCTATTAGTACTGTCAATTTTACATGTTACAGTTCATTTCCCCCTTAATTTGTAATTCTCCCTGTACTCACTTTTGTTTAATGATTTAGTATGTAAGCATAGTAAGTTTTTCAGTAAATAGAACAGCCTTTCAAAACTAAACAAAGCTAACCATAATCAGAGCCTGACTTAAAAAGTCACTGTTTAGATTTAAATAAACAAAAACTGAAGAAAATTTGATTGAATAATTATTCCAGTAATTGATACGCAATTATTGCAGTGCGTAGCTTCTTGTTTCTTAACAATCATGTCAGAAGACATATTCTGTGGTCCTTCGAGTGGCGCAGTGGTAAAGTGCTCGCCCTATCATCCGGGGATTGCGAGTTCGATCCCCGGGTGATGCTGTTACCTCTCACAGCTGGAGGCCTAGAGAGAGCTGATTGGCCGAGCTCTCTCAGAGGGGAGGGATGAGAGGTACTTACTGTAGTGCTCCCACATAAATCACGGCTCTACAGCCAATCAGCGGCGTCCGTGGGCTCACGAAAGCGGAAGGAGCGGATAGCGCTGTCCTCCAAGTGTGTTACGCCGCCCCCAACGGTTCGGTTGGCTGGTGTCACGTGGTTCGGAGGAAACACGTGACACAGTAGTCTTCGCCCTTCCGGTTGAGTGGTAGTAGTAGCCTTAATGTGGGAGCCCCCTAGTGACGGGGAGGAATTGGACACGACTAAATTAGGGAGAAAATCTGGGAAAAATTCAAATTCCCATGGTGTTATAAGTGGTTGCTCCAATATGGCACCACTGAATATGTTGTTAATAGTGGGAGCCCCCAGGAATTAGAGGGGAGCGTTGAGACATGGAGCGATTATGTGTACTTTGGCAGGGGTTAATCGATTAGGGCAAGCACCTCATAATGCTAAGGAAATGACCTACGCCACTCGGTAACTAAAGAACGGGGAGTGTCTTGTGAACCATGTGCGTGTAAACCTAAATAAACTGTATATGCTCTCCTTTTTTGTGAAAGGGAAAATGCTTATTTATTCTTCTCCAAATCTTTATTTCTTTATCTCTAGTGAGATACATTATTCATTTTTCAGGCCTCTTTAAAGTTTTCTCTTTTCTTAATTTTTTCACCTTTCTCTTTTCTTTCTCTTCTCACTTCTCCTTTTAGTTTTTCTCTTTCTTCTTCTCTTCATCTTGTCACTCTGTTCTTTATCCTTTCTTTATCTTTTCACTTTCCTCTTTTCTTTCCCCTATACCAGAGCAACGCTCTCATACCTGGTGCTCTCTAATGTTCGTGCTGGTTTCTGGGGGTTTTAATAACCTGCCAGACAGGTGTAGCGCGTTTGCTCCGATTGGCAACATGGCTGGGTTGCCTAGCAACCATGGCCGGCCGCTGCCCTGCCTGCCTTTAAATCTGCGTAGTTGTCCGCAGATTTGCCCTTCACTCGAGTGGCTGTGTTACACATAGAAAAGATTTTACTGTGTTTTAGACGAAACAAATTATTGGCCTTCATTAAGCAAAGAAAACAACTAATGGGATTGCTGGAATGAATAGAATTTGGTTAAGAACTGTCCAACACAACTTTATAGAACCAAAAACAAAACACAATTGAACATGATTAGAAATCACTTATTTGGTTAAGTTGCATTGTAAAAAAAATGACAGTGACAGTAGAACTAACAGCTATGATTACCAGTGAAAGTAAGAGTATATCCACATGCGCAATGTACTGAGGACTCGCAGAATTGGGACTAAACCACTGTGCGGTCATAAGAAAATCACTTATTAATGAGATTCAGAGTGATGGGTGTGTCAGGGTTAGAAGGGAAGTGCGTAAAGCAATGTACCTACAGTATCATACATAGTAGCCTCTACAGGTAATGCATTTTTCTCGAATGTACAGCTCACGTGATTAAAAGGTTTGCCATTGTTATGAGTAGTGGCCTTTTTTGTTTAAATGCCCTAGATAAGTAGGCATTCTGTTTCCTCTGATGACCAGATAAAATTGAAATAGAAAGCAATATGACAAAGTGAACAAATCACTAGGACTGTAGTCAACAGAGTCAGTGTCAAGTCCTACATTAGAATTAGCCAAGGACAAGAGTGATTGAGTGCAAATGAGTTCGAAAGCAAGTCAGGATCAAGACCAATCAAACCCATCACAAGCCCATCAAAGCCACACAGTTGCTGGATTTATTTATTAATTTTTTTTCCAGTTGAAGCAATTACTTAAACACAATGACACAAAGACAACACAAACAGTATCTTTAACTCTCACTGGAGACGATAACAAGCAAAACCAATGCTTAAATCTGAGACTCACTCACCAGTGTGAGATCTGAGAAAAATCTGTACAAATAAACATCCAATATGTCCAAGACAAGGCCAGTACAATAAAACAGTTCACAGACAAATCAGCCCGCAGACTGTTACCGGACCGTGGATGATTTGGTACAGGGCCGCACCTATATATATATATATATATATTTGATATTGACTATCAGGGTCTACACAGGGTGTTTTATTTAAAAAAAAAATCAGATTGTCTCCCAATCACTTTTGTCTGCACAACACAACTCAGGATTGTAACTTGCAACTCTGCTGATTAAAATCAAGGTGGAAAATCCTGAAATCACCACTAAAGCAATAAAAATCCTGCTTCCATTTCCGACAAGCTATCTTTGTGAGATGGGGTTGTCTGCAATGACAACAACGAAAATTAAATTACAGAGCAGACTGGACATGAAGAATACACTTCAGGTATCACTGCCATCACTCCTACATGGGAACGTCTCATCACATGGAAACAAGCTACTAGCTCACACAGATTCTGTGTAATGGTATGTTGTATATACTGTATGTGTATTATGCAATTTATTATGCTTTGTTACAAGTGCGCGATGACCGGTCTGTGAAAAATTGTCTTACAGTACATAAAACTGGTCCGTGGAGCAAAAGGGTTGGAGACCATTGCTATAGCTCACCCAATAACATTCCTCTGTATGAGAGTGGTTATATTATTGTGTGCCAAACCACAGACTTAGAGTTTTCAATATGAGCAGGGATCAGTTCTCTGGACACCCCTATGAACAGTTTCCACACTCTATCAGACATACCAAATAAGGGAAAAAGAGTCCAAATAAAAACAGTTCAAATAACTATAACAGTTATAATGCACTCACTGTAATTCTTGAAAGCAAAGTGAAAAAATTAAGGACAAAGGGTAAATAATAGTAAAACAAAAAAATATTAATTCCTCCACAGATGTTCAGCCATATGTGTAGCATTACTTAAGCATGCCTGAACCCTTTGGATTGTGCAGTATTAAATCTGTTCTCCTATACACAGCGCTTTTCCTCTCCACAGCCGGATTTACCATTATAAGACACACCTCACCATCTGCTTTCGCAGAGAGTGAGTGAGAGAGAGAGAGAGATTTTAGCTAAAAAGCTTTTAAAAACAAAATTTTAATCTCCACCAGGGGAAACACATTAAAACACATTAAATACCTATTAAGGTATTTGGCTATAAAATGATTCTTTAAAAGTCTATTTCCATTATGTATTTATTTGTTTCTACATATTTTTTGATAATAGCATTTTGTTATGAAGCTTATTATAGCACATCTAAATCTTAATAAGTATGTTCTCTTTCCCTTTCTGAGCACATGAGAATTGTGAGACAATCTGCTTTCCCCTTCATTCAAGTGCGTGAGAAGGACCCAGCGATGGTAATATTAATTAAATATTCATTGCGAACCACCAGCTGGCTTTCCTGCCCAAGTAACAATGCCTGTCAATATGAAAGGGCCCTTGAGATGTCCTTAAATACACTAAACAAAAGGCCACGGCATTGTCCATATGTAGCATTCTGCTTTGCTAGCAAAGCGTCTACTTCTCATTAAAAGTAGTATTACATTTCATCCATTTAAGTTCACTCTTGTGAATCTTAGAACAGTATATAATGCTGCCAGTAATCTGTGCAGTAAACACTGATTTTAGTTACTGATCAAGCTGCCAGCTCATTTCTTTTGCTGATTAGCAGACAGCTGAAAATCTCCATTGTGACCATGTGCTGTTATATCTCTTGTTTTAATTCGTCTAGCTCCTATTGAATTACTGTGCACCATTTTTAGAACCATCTGATTCAAAAGAGCTTTGACACTTTCAAGCTGCCATTATTAAATTAGCAAAGCCATGTATGATATAAAAAATAATAATAAATAAATAAATAATATTAATAATAAAAATGCAATTTAAACAGTGTAAAAATAAATAATTGCTGAATTTACTTGTTGCATGTATGCTCCATATTGAAACATTGAACACAAAAATAAAACATTTAACGTAATGTTGTGCAGAGTTGACTGAAAAAACACA